>JZKD02S1875569.1:20389-34891 GCA_000966675.3 Picea glauca
TACAGTCTAATCGTCATAGACCTTTAATTCTATGTGTGTATTTGGTCTATTATAAAATATATATGTATAATTCTAATTTCTCAAGTTTATTTCCATAATTTTCTTACTAATGAGATACAATAAGACTGTCAAAATTATACTATATTTACTTCATCCCAACAGTAATAAATCAATGGGATGATTCATCCAGAATTAAAAACATGTCCTACAAAGATATGACTGTACATATATATATATGTATATTTAAATCTCAGTTTTACTTTCGAAATCTTTTTTAGTGTTTGCACAATCTACAATTTACATTCAAATGAAATATCTAGATGTAAATGAATCACCTATCTGGTAGGGATTTTCTAGCACAATATTCAAAATCATATTCTATTTAATACAGATGTATCTCCCAATATACTTTCATAAATAAATTCCATCCCAGCCAAGATATATAGAAAGGTTGCTCAACTTCTGCAATTAAATTTTTTTTGTAAGGGGTTGTCCTACATTTCACCCCATTCCATCGGAATTTAACAAAGAGAAGAATTCATCCAGATTTAAACACATGCATTCTAGCAGCCAATAATTCAATAATATTCAACCAGAGAAGGAATAGATGAAAATATCTGAATAGTTGCCAAACAACAAATGGAACAGGCAATTTCCTCCCAACCTTAGAACAAAACAACCAATTTACTTGTCCTGTTCACCCCCTAGCCTAACCATGAATCCATGAGGGGGAACTTAGAGCTCCTCCTCAATAATAGTCCTTCATTTCAAAAAATTCTCCTTAGCTCACACTCAATAAGTAGAGTTCATACCAACAAGAGATCATTCCTTTCCCCCCAACATACTAGACAACATCCTACCTCCTCCCATATGCTATATATACAAAAACATTGTGCCTAGGACATTTACCCTTGGGGAATTTTTGCATCTTTCCAAATCCTTGATTTTTAGGGGCTTATTATGGACAAATTTTTCATTTTCCACATGTAACATTCAACCGTGAGGTAGTTCCAACATGTTCCCCTCTCATGGAGTCATGGTCAGTTTATTTTGACCTGGTTGTTCCATTTGTCCATCAACAATAAATATAAAATATTTTGTTTCATACAAGTGTCATAGTCAAATAGTTAGTTGGGTCAAATCCAATCTCTGTCCAACAACCATAATCATCAATTACACTTAACTAAATTTGAAATTCAGAATTTCCATAAATGGCAATAATATTCCAATTTCAAATTTACCAAAAACGGAAATAATTTCCTAAGCAAATTCAGACTTAAAAATAATTTATTTTTTTGGGGATGTTACATCCTTTCCCCCTTCAATAAAACACTATTCTTAGTGTTCGTCCCTTTCTTGGAATAGTAATGAATGAGATTTATGCAAATCTCCCTCCAACTACCAAGTGACCTCCTTAGGGCTAAAGTGCTTCCATTGCACTTTTACCTGGGCGACGACTTTGTTCCGAAGTGTTATTTCTCTCCTATCCAGAATGCGCAAAGGTTCCACTTGGAACTCGCCTTCTGGTTCCACCTGCACCAAGTTACAATCGATCATATGAGTAGGGTCATGAACATAATTCTTTAACAAAGAAACATGAAATACATTATGAGTTTTTAGATTGGCAGGAAGTGCAAGTTGGTATGCTACGGGTCCAGTTCGAGCTAAGATCTCTAAAGGGCCACAAAACCTCGGTGCCAGCTTGGCACAGTTCCCTAGTTTTAGTGAAATTTTTCAAGATTTGACTTTTAAATAGACATGGTCTCCCACTTGAAATTCTAGGTGTCCTCTTTTTCGGTCTGTGTAACTTTTCTGTCTGTCCTCAGCCTCTTTTAAATTCTTCTATAATTTGCTTACTATACTCTCCATTTCCTGGAGATATTCTGGTCCCACCATGAGTTTGTCAAATGGGTTATCTTAGCTAATTGGAGTCGTACACTTTATGTCGTATAGTTCTTCGAAGGGGCTCATTTTAGCTGATGTTTGGTAACCACTGTTGTACGCAAATTCCACCAAGTGTAGGTAGTCTTACCACTTGCTTGGTTTTGTCCTTACGTACATGCATAGCATGTCTTCTACGATTTGGTTTGTTTGTTCGATCTTCCCATCCATTTGTGGATGATAACTGGTGCTGAAATTCAAGTTAGTGTTTAACCCTGCAAACAATTCTTTCCAAATAGTAGATGTAAATTTTTCGTCTCTATCCGAAATCACCATTTTAGGAATACCATGCAGTCTAAAAATTTCTTTCATGAATATTTTATTAATGTTAATAGATTTAAAATTAGACTTTACAGGAACAAAGTGTGCATACTTACTAAGATTATTGATTACCACCATAATTGAATCATTTTGTTTTTGATTTCCAGGCAAACCTGTAATAATGTCTAGTAATATAGTCTCCCATTTCCATTCTAGCATAGGTAAGGGCTGCAATAGGCCAGTTGGATGTTGGTGTTCAAATTTTACTTGCTAACAATCTTGACAGTTAGCTAAGTATTCTGTTGTTTCACCCTTCATATTAGGACAATAAAATAACTTCCTTAGTGTTGTTATCGTTTTCTAGTATCCCGGATAACCATAATATGGCTTCTTGTGTACTTCATCGAAAACTATTAAATTTAATTCTACTGAGTCTGGTATGTATATTCTGTTTTTAAATCGTAGTAGATCATTTATATCCAAACTCATATTTGTTTTGTCTGAATTTTCTTTATTTTTCTGTAATTCTGCCACTGTTTTAGTGTAATTTTCGTCGTTATTATCTGCAACCTTTATTTTCTTCTCAAGATTGATTTCTTCCCTGCTAATGTTTATTTCAAATAGTCCATCAAATATCCTACTTAATGCATCAACCACCTTGTTTTCCTTACCCTTGATATGTCTTACCTCAAAGTCAAATTTGCTCAAGAAGGCCAACCATCTTTCTTTCCTTGCATTAAGTTCTGGTTGACTAAACAAAATTTTCACACTATTGTTATCTGTCAATAATAGAAATTTTCTACCCATTATTTAGTGCCACCACATCTTTAATCCATGTATTACAACTACCAACTCTAAGTCATGAGTGACGTAGTTTCATTCGTGCTTCTTTAGTTTTTAGGACTCATAAAAAATCACTTGCCCTTCTTGAGTTAGGACACCACACAATCCTTCTTTACTCACATCCACACAGAGTGTGAAGTCTTTGTATGGATATGCTACCTTTAAAATGGGCACGGTCGTTAACAATTACTTTAACTTATTAAAAATGTCCTAACATTTGTCTGACCAGTTAAACTTAGTCCCTTTATTTTGTAATGATGTGGTAGGGTATGCAATCTTGGAAAACCCCTCTATAAATCTGCAGTAATATCTAGTGATTCCCATGAATGACTGGATGTCTGCTACATCCTTCAGAATCGACCATTCCATGATGACTCTTATTTTCTCAAGATCGATTGCAATAGCTTCCTTAGATATTACATGTCATAGGTATTGTATTTTCTTCTGATAAAAGTCACAATTATCGAATTTGGCATACAGTTTGTGTTTTCTCAAAGTTTGTAGAACTATCCTTAGGTCCTCTTCATGTTCTTCTTTTGTTTTAGAATACACTTGGATATCGTCAGTAAATACCAAAACAAACTTGTCCAAGTATTGACTGAAAATATTGTTCATTAAACACATAAATGTGGTTGGCGCATTAGTGAGTCCAAATGGTATAACAATGGCGCAAGTCGTCCCTCAGCGGACGATCGCCCTCACCAGGACCTTCAATACCACGGCCCGAAGAGTTAACGACTCTTCGAACTCCCGCGTGAGTCTTTTTCCCATAGTACTCTTCTCGGTGACTCCCCCCTCAACAATTCGAGAAATCGGCACTCGCGTGTTCACGAGTTCAGTGCTTGCAATCTCAACCCTTCATTTCCTGAGCCCCGATCTCCGATGGTCAACGTCAACACTCGGGATATCGCTGCTCAAAATATAAAGCCTTTGTATTTCAAAACCTCGATTACCGATGTGCCGATGCCACGTGCTTTCCTCCACTCCATCTCCGTGGGACCCTTCTCGGCTCGGGACTTCGCTGGTTTTCCGTAATCCCTTCGACTTCAAAAATGCCGAAGTGCCGAGTCCCGACTCCTCAGGATCTCGTGCCACCTGTCTCTTCGACGATCGACGGCTCCGATCAAACCGGGGAATCGAAATTTGTGATATCGACGTGCATGCAACTCTTGCACTTGCCAACCCTGATATGCAGATGTGCGATAGCAGCCAGGTTCCACTTGTGCTTTGCAGGTTAATTCATTCCCAGGAGTTCAAGTCGTCAATTCTCTTCCTCTTGAAGAGTCCTCCGCTGCACCAATTTTTCGTTGGTTCAAATCTCTCTCAGGCCTGCTCCTACGCCATGAACGCGGACCTATCCCTCCTGAGCTAATTCTCTCCGACTCCTTCAGAGCCTTCAAGCACGATGCCTGCGCTCCACCTTCAACAACTTTCAAAGTGTTAAAGTCTTCCCCGACTCTGTCCTTCCATAGTCCCAACAACCCCGACCGTCCTTCCCTCACACTTGCTACTGAGACTTCCAGTTTGACCTGTACTCACCTGCATGGTTCACACAACCCAATTCACTCTGGCAACCCGAGCACAAAAGTTCAACTACTTAGCCTCCTCTACGCACTCTATGCGGAGGAATTCGACTGCACTCTATGCAGGAATCTCCTGGCTCAAACAGAGAAACAATTGGAACTCATTCCTTCATTCTCTCAGGTTTCGAACCTGATATGCAATCACATATGTAGCATATAGAAGGTAAGCGTAAAAAGAAGCAAGCATGCAAAAGCATAATAGCAACAAAACACAGAGCTCAAACACATCCATGGAATTGAATCGAAGCTTTCCTATTAATTCAATGTCTGTACATGGAGTTTCTTCACAAGCTCTCTGCTCTGCTCCTCTTCTCTCTATGCCAATGCTGAATAATCATAATAATTATACAAGGAGGGTGCCTATATTCGTTTTCCCTCCTGGAAGATGAAACTGTCTAATCTACAGCTAACCCTATCTACCAGCATTAATAGTATTAAATGCCTCCTTATCTACATTACAATACAAGTGCGCTCAGCTTTGACTGCCTTCATGTAAATGGCAGCGCAACAATCTTTCCAAAGTATTTCAAAAATATACGTGCTGGCACTGTCCAGCTGTTTTCTCTTTTTGCTCCCAGCGCTGGCTCGCTTGGTAGGTGAGCGATGATCCTGCATCAAACAACAAATTTGTAATGTCCATATATCATTCTGAATGTTGTTTTACTTATGTCCTCATATTTTATTCTAATCTGGTGATAACCAAATCTTATATCCAATTTAGAAAAAATATTTGCCCCACCTACTTGATTGAACATATCATTGATCCTAAGCAAGGGGTACATTTTCTTAACAATCATTTTGTTTAATTTTTTGTAGTCTATGCCTAACCTTAGAGTTTCGTCCTTATTTTTAACAAAAAGAATTGGTGCTCCCCATGGTGAGACACTTGGCTGAATGTAGTTCTTGTCCAACAGTTCTTGTAACTAAATTTTTAATTATGTTAATTCCGACAAACTCATTCGGTAGGGTTATTTAGATATATAGGTTGAACCAGGTAGTAGGTCAATAGAAAAGTATATCTCCCTCCTTGGGATTAATTCAGGTATCTCATCAACAAACACATCTCTGAAATCATGCAAGACGACAAAATCCTCCAATCTAGGTTTTTTTTTTCCAACAGATTTGCCACTTGGATGGCATAAATTTGACAACCTTTTCTTATGCATTTCTTAAATTGCATTACTGAAATTTGTCTAATTGAGATTGGTTTTTGTATACCTTGAATTATCCTAACAGTGGTGTTTTTGTCTTTATACTTGAGTTATTTTTCATAAAAATCTAACACTGCTATATGCCTTTCTAACCAATCCATTCTAATAATTATGTCATAAGAACCTAATGGTAAAATGTTTAGTTTTGTCTTTGTGTTTTGACCACCTAAGCTGAACTCACAATCAGAAATAAAATCAGATACTTTTCTTTTTGTCCCTGTTGCTAGTTGTACTAGCCATGATTTTTGATGTCTTGTTTTCTTAAGTTGATTTGAATCCACTACACCAGGAGTGATGTAACTCAATGTATCTCCTGGATCGATTAAAACATAAATACAAGTATTGTTAATCTTACCTTCAATTTCCACTACAATGGATTGGTGGTCATATTTCCAGCAATCCCCCAATTTGTCATATTGTCATATTGTCAGCAATCCCCCATATTGTCAGCAATCCCCCAATCATAAGCGTTGTCACCAAATTTCCTCAGGACTTTGCATGGTCCAATTTTTTTCATCTTGAGCTTGTTATACGTTCCCCTTGGGAACCTTTCCTTCCTCAGGTGTGCTAGAACCATGTCCCCAACTTCAAACTGAAGTTGTCTCTTTCTTTGATCGGCCCTGCACTTATATTCTTGGTTCACCTTCTGCAGTCGTTGCTTCACCTCTGTGTGAAGTTTCTGCATTGCTTCAGTGAATTCCTCAGCTCTCGCGCTACTAGTTTCAGCCTGTTCTGGCTCCCTGAGCTCAGATACTCCTCTCGGCTGTGTCCCATACAAAATTTGAAATGGGCTCTTACCTGTACTCCGATTCACCGAATCATTGTATGCAAATTCTGCCCGTGGTAGGATCTGATCCCAACTGCTGTGATGCTCCGTCACCAGACTTCTCAATAGATCCCCCAAGCTTCGGTTGACCACTTTTGTCTGCCCATCTGTATGCGGATGGTAAGCAGAGCTGAATGCTAAGTCAGTCCCTAGGTTCTTCCATAGCGTCCTCCAAAAATGACCTATGAACTTCGTATCCCTGTCCGAGACTATGCTTCTCGGCAATCCATGTAATCAGACAATTTCTTTGAAAAATAAGTTCGCGATGTGGGTTGCATCGCTGGTCTTATGACACGGTATAAAATGTGCCATATTCGAAAACCTGTCCACCACTACAAAGATGGAATCAACGCCTTGCTGATTTCTCGGTAGACCCAACACAAAATCCATACTGATCGCTTCCCATGGCCTCTCGGGTATGGGCAATGGCTGATAGAACCCTGTGTTCTGCTTTCGGCCTTTTGCGTGTTGACATATCCGGCACCTGTCAACAAATATTTTAACACCTGCGCGCATGCCCGACCAATAATACGATTCGCTCAGCTTGGCGAATGTTTTTTCATGCCCGAAATGACCTGCTAAACCTCCACTGTGCTTTTCCTTCACCAAATTCTCTCTCATAGAGCAATCTAGAATACACAATTGATTGCCCCGAAACAACAATCCATCCTGGATTAGGTAGTCTATCCACGGACTCCTATCCCTGAGAACTGGGTTCTCGGCTGCTTCATATGCCGCACCAAAATCTGCGTCACCTGCATACATATCTTTCAGATTCTCAAAACCCAAGGTTTTGACCCTGAATTCCTGTAGCAACAAGCACTTCCTGCTTAAGGCATCAGCCACCTTGTTCGCAGTCCCCGAAAGGTGCTTTATCACGAATGTGAAATTCTGCATATACTCTACCCATTTCGCATGCTTCTGGTTCAACTTCTCCTGTTGACTCACGAACTGCAATGCGTGATTATCGCTGTACAAAACGAATTCCTTGGGTACCAAGTAATGCCTCCACTTTTTCAATGCCTGTATGATGGAATAGAACTCCTTATTGTACATGGAGTACTTCAGCTTTGCATCATCCAACTTCTCGCTGTAATATGCAACAGGTCTGTCATCTTGACTTAAAACCCCTCCAACAGCATATCCACTAGCATCACACTTCACTTGGAAGGTCTTTTGAAAATCTGGCAGCACCAGAATTGGCTGCTCAGTAATCTTCCGCTTCAACAGATTGAAGCTCTTTTCAGCCTCGGCTGTCCAATGGAAAACCTTATGCCACTTTTTCACAGTGTCCATCATTGCGGCACTGATTCCAATGAAGTTCCAAATAAATTTTCTGTAGAAGCTTGCCAAACCGTGAAAGCTCCTTACCTCAAAAACATTTCTCGGCGATGGCCAATTCCTGATTACGTTCACCTTCTCAGGATCCATCTTCAATTCGTTCGTCGATATTACAAAACCCAAATAAATGAGCTCTGTCTGCATGAAGGAACACTTATTCAAGTTGATCAACAGCTTCTCCTGCTGTAGCCTTCTCATCACAATGGCCAAATTCCTCAAGTGCTCAGCTCTGGTTTTACTGAAAATCAGTATATCATCCAGGTACACCACCACAAATTTGCCAATGAATTCCCGCAGGACTTCATTCATCAGCCTCATAAAAGTGCTTGGCGCGTTTTTCAACCCAAACGGCATGACTAGCCATTCGTACAAACCCTCGTTTGTTTTGAATGTTGTTTTCAACTCATCTCCCTCTCTCATCCGGATCTGATGATATCCGCTCTTGAGATCTATCTTTGAAAAATAATTTGCCCCGCTCAGGCAATCCATCAAGTCGTCCATCCTCAGCAATGGAAACCTATATCTGATGGTGATTTTATTTATCGCCCTGGAGTCTGTACACATCCTCCAGCCTCCATCCTTCTTCGGACTCAGCACCGTTGGAACGACACATGGACTAAGACTCTCCCTCACTAGTCCCTTATCTTGTAGATCCTGTACCTGCCTTTTGACTTCCTCGTTCTCCTGAGGTGTCAATCTGTACGCTTCCTTATTTGGCAAACTTGCTCCGGGTATGAGGTCAATGTGATGAATCACACTCCTCATCAGTGGCAACGAACGAGGTAGTTCGTCCATGATGATGTCAACGAACTCTCCAAGAAGTTCCTGAATCTCCTCTGGCAAGTCGTCCACTCTTGTGCTTGTCAGGACAATTCTTGGCTTCCTGACAACCAAGAATTGTGGATCCTCATCCTTCTCCAGCTCTGTGAGAAGTTCTTTCCCACTCATGAGAAGTATCGTGCTGCTAACTTCCGGCTTCACCTCCTTATCCTTTACCGGCAACAGTTTATGAATTCTCCCATCCTTCTCCAAGGTGTATGTGTTCATCCTCCCATCATGAACAACATTCCTATCATACTGCCATGGTCTTCCCAACAGTATATGACACACGTCCATGGGAATAACATCACACAGGATCTCATCATGATAATTCCCAATTTTAAAATTAACTAAGCATTGTTTAGTGACACTTACCCGGTGTCCTTTCTGTAACCACGAGACTTTATATGGACTCGTGTGCTTAGTTGTCTTCAGCTCCAACTTCTCCACCATCTCGGTTGAAACGAGATTGTCAGTGCTCCCACTGTCAATTATGACTTTACATTTCCTGTCCTTGGCTATACAAGTCATTCTGAACAGTCTGCTCCTCTGCACCGAGCTCTCCATCTCCTTCTCAGGCTTCAAAAGGATTTTATGCATCCCCAATGATCTCCCGTTGTCTGCATCTTCGCTTTCCACATCACGCCTCTGTGCCTCAACGACATGAGCTTTTTCTCTGTCCACCTTCCTCTCTAGACAATCCACGGCTTTATGACCGTCTTTACCACACGTGAAACATGTGATAATTCCTCCTCTTCCTCTTCCTCTACCTCAGGTACGAGGAAATGTATTTGCATCAGCGTAATCTCCTTGCTGATCTGTTTGCTGTCTCCTCGGCTCAGAATTTGGCTGCCTTTGCTGTGAGGTTCCACCTCTTTCATCCTTCCCTTGAGGTCTTCGCCAATCCTCCTTGGGCTTTTGGAAGTCTTTCTGGACAACCGCTTTGCCTCTGGGCTGGCTTCCGCCTCGGCCTCGTTGTCCCTGCTTGTAGCTCAACTTTTCTTCGGCTTTCAGAGCCATCTGGTACGCATCCTCAACTGTTCGGATGGTCAGCATGCTCAGCTCATCCTTAATGTCATACCTAAGACCATTCAGATATCTTGCCACCTTTTCGTCATCACTCTCCCGATGACCAGCTCGAATGTTGAGCCTATAGAATTCTTCGGTGTACTCCTTCACCATCATCATCTTCTGTCTCAGGTTCTGCATGTGCCTGAACAAAGTGATCTGGTAATCTCTGGGAATGAACTTCTCCTTCATCTTGGCGATCATCCGATCCCAGCTCTTGATCTTCTGTTTTCCTTTGGAACGTCTGTCTGCCTGCAGCTCGTCCCACCATAAGGCTGCATGTCCCTTCATCTTGGTGACAGCATGCCTTACTTTCCTATCCTCTTCGATGTCTTCGTAATCAAAGTAGGTGTCGAGTGCTCGAATCCAATCCAACAACTCCTCTGCATTTAGACTTCCCTCATAGACGGGAATGTCCATCTTGGTCTTCAAGCTCATCCTTGAAATAGCTCTGATCAACCTCTCTGTTGAGGCATCCTCTGCTGAGACCTCCCCTTCATCATGTCCAGCTTCCTCTTCAATCTCGGGATCGCTGAACTCCCCTGCGTCGACTCCACGCCTCTGGGTGGTCTCCATATCTTCGAGTCTCTCCCTGAGATCTCGTATTTGACGCTCCATTTCTGTATTTCCTGCTGGCCTACCCCTTCTTCGAGCATCCTTGTCCTCACGCTCAGGTGAATGCCTTTCTCTCCTGGGTGGCATTATGTACCTGCTTCCCTCTGCTACCTGAACAAAGATAATTCAATCCAGCTCTGATACCACTCTGACGCAAGTCATGAGTATCAGAGTGCTTTCCTTTCTTCCCTCACTCCTCTCGCCTGCAATATACAGATAAGACTTCAGGGCTCTGATACCACTATGACGCAAGTCGTCCCTCAGCGGACGGTCGCCCTCACCAGGACCTTCAATACCACGGCCCGAAGAGTTAACGACTCTTCGAACTCCCTCGGGAGTCTTTTACCCACAGTACTCTTCTCGGTGACTTCCCCCTCAACAATTCAGGAAATCGACACTCGCGTGTTCGCGAGTTCAGTGCTTGCAATCTCAACCCTTCGTTTCCCGAGCCCCGATATCCGATGGTCAACGTCAAAACTCGGGATATCGCTGCTCGAAATACCGAGCCTTTGTATTTCAAAACCTCGATTACCGATGTGTCGATGCCACGTGCTGTCCTCCACTCCGTCTCCGTGGGACCCTTCTCGGCTCGGGACTTTGCTGGTTTTCCGTAATCCCTTCGACTTCGAAAATTCCGAAGTGCCGAGTCCCGACTCCTCGGGATCTCGTGCCACCTGTCTCTCCGACAATCGATGGCTCCGATCAAACCGGGGAATCAAAATTCGTGATATCGACGTGCATGCAACTCTTGCAGTCGCCAACCCCGATATGCAGATGTGCGATAGCAGCCAGGTTCCACTTGTGCTTTGCAGGTTAATTCATTCCCAGGAGTTCAAGTCGTCGATTCTCTTCCTCTTGAAGAGTCCTCCGCTGCACCGCTTTTTCCTTGGTTCAAATCTCTCTCAGGCCTGCTCCTACGCCATGAACGTGGAACTATCCCTCCTGAGCTAATTCTCTCCGACTCCTTCAGAGACTTCAAGCACGATGCCTGCGCTCCACCTTCAACAACTTTCAAAGTGTTGAAGTCTTCCCGGACTCTGCGCTTCCACAGTCACAGCAACCCCGACCTTCCTTCCCTCAGACTTGCTACTGAGACTTCCAGTTCGACCTGCACTCACCTGCATGGTTCAAACAACCCAATTCACTCTGGCAACCCGAGCACAAAAGTTCAACTGCTTAGCCTCCTCTATGCACTCTATGCAGAGGAATTCGACTGCACTCTATGCAGGAATCTCCTGGCTCAAACAAAGAAACAATTGGAACTCATTCCTTCATTCTCTCAGGTTTCGAACCTGATATGCAATCACATATGCAACATATAGAAGGTAAGCGTAAAAAGAGGCAAGCATGCAAAAGCATAATAGCAAAAAAACACAGAGCTCAAACACATCCATGGAATTGAATCGAAGATTTCCTATTAATTCAATGTCTGTACATGGAGTTTCTTCACAAGCTCTCTGCTCTGCTCCTCTTCTCTCTATGCCAATGCTGAATAATCATAATAATTATACAAGGAGGGTGCCTATATTCGTTTTCCCTCCTGGAAGATGAAACTGTCTAATCTACAGCTAACCCTATCTACTAGCATTAATAGTATTAAATGCCTCCTTATCTACATTACAATACAAGTGCGCTCAACTTTGAATGTCTTCATGTAAACGACAGCGCAACAATCTTTCCAAAGTATTTCAAAAATATACGTGCTGGCACTGTCCAGCTGTTTTCTCTTTTTTCTCCCCGCGCTGGCTCGCTTGGTAGGTGAGCGATGCTCCTGCATCAAACAACAAATTTGTAATGTCCATATATCATTCTGAATGTTTTTTTACTTATGTCCTCATCTTTTATTCTAATCTGGTGATAACCAGATCTTATATCCAATTTAGAAAAAATCTTTGCCCCACCTACTTGATTGAACATATCATTGATCCTAAGCAAGGGGTACATTTTCTTAACAATCATTTTGTTTAATTGTTTGTAGTCTATGCCTAACCTTAGAGTTTCGTCCTTATTTTTAACAAAAAGAATTGGTGCTCCCCATGGTGAGACACTTGGCCGAATGTAGTTCTTGTCCAACAGTTCTTGTAACTAAATTTTTAATTATGTTAATTCCGACAAACTCATTCGGTAGGGTTCTTTAGATATATAGGTTGAACCAGGTAGTAGGTCAATAGAAAAGTATATCTCCCTCCTTGGGGTTAATTCAGGTATCTCATCAACAAACACATCTCTGAAATCATGGAAGACGACAAAATCCTCCAAGCTAGGTTTTTTTTTTCCAACAGATTTGCCACTTGGATGGCATAAATTTGACAACCTTTCCTTATGCATTTCTTAAATTGCATTACTGAAATTTGTCTAATTGAGATTGGTTTTTGTATACCTTGAATTGTCCTAACAGTGGTGTTTTTGTCTTTATACTTGAGTTATTTTTCATAAAAATCTAACACTGCTATATGCCTTTCTAACCAATCCATTCTAATAATTATGTCATAAGACCCTAATGGTAAAATGTTTAGTTTTGTCTTTGTGTTTTGACCACCTAAGCTGAACTCACAATCAAAAATAAAATCAGATACTTTTCTTTTTGTCCCTGTTGCTAGTTGTACTAGCCATGATTTTTGATGTCTTGTTTTCTTAAGTTGATTTGAATCCACTACACCAGGAGTGATGTAACTCAATGTAGCTCCTGGATCGATTAAAACATAAATACAAGTATTGTTAATCTTACCTTAAATTTCCACTACAATGGATTGGTGGTCATATTGTCAGCAATCCATGACTGCATTGATCCGATGTAAGCTTCTGCCAACATATCCCACTGTAGAGTCTTCATGTAGGTTGTGAATCGTAGTTCTGGCTGTTGAATTCAAACGTGGACATTTCCTCCCTACGTGAGGTTCTCCACATTCCCAACATTTTAACGGTTCATGGGGGTTGTCCCCAAACTTCTTTGTTCCTAGATTTACTGGTTTACCACCTCCTTGGGTGTTCTGATTGTTGGAGTGGAAATATTTCCTTGGAAAACTCTTTGTTGCGTTCCGAAAAGGAGATGGCTGGTAGCCCTTCATCTGCTAGTTCATTCAGTCTTGTTTCTTTTCTTTCCAAGCCTTGGGAAATTATGACCTCTATTTGTATTGGTCATAACACATTTGGGCCTTCTTGAAAACTTCACTCAAGGACTTAGGATTATCGAATTCGATTATGTCTTTATAGGACTATGGTAAACAACTTAGCAATTGTTGGATTTTTACTTTGTCCCCCCGGATATAAGGAACGAACCTTAGTAATTCCAGGAATTTGTTTATCAAATCGTCAATAGCCATTTGACCGAGTTGCAACTCATAAAATTCTTTGGTTTTTCTTTCATAGTAACTTTCATATAGGTACTGTCTCTTAAAGTATTTCTTGAAATCTGACCATTCCATCTGTTTTTCCTTTAGGCCTTTGGCCAACTTCAGGTCCTACCACCATATGCTATCTTTTCCTTTCAGATTATAGATGGCCATTCTAATCTTCATATTGCTGGAATAGTTGTATATCTCAAAATACTTCCTTATGTCTAATAACCATACTTCAACTTCCTCCCCTATTCTGTATTCCCCATCAAAGGTAGATGGTTTGATTTTCTTAAACTCTCCCTCAAGGTGGAATACCCATTTCCTTTTTCTTCTTGTTTTTGTTTTATCTTCAATTGAAGGTGTACCTTCGGATGAGTTGTTCCCTTTTTCCACTTTAGGGCCAGAATTCTTGGAGGCCCTTTTACTGACCTCTTCTTCCTGGTTATCATCCTTTGGGATATTATTTATCACTATACTTCATACCAGGACTTTATTTATTTCCTGTTGTTCCTGTTTGTTGACAAAGTGTCCTTATACACGTAATTTTATTAATAAGGAAAAAGTGATTACAATCTCAAATTCATAATCTACTCCTTAACCTCAATTGAAGAAGGAGCTTGTTTATATAGCTTAACTCTAAACTAAAAACTAGGAGA
>JZKD02S1875569.1:34941-55107 GCA_000966675.3 Picea glauca
AAAAAGTGATTACAATCTCAAATTCATAATCTACTCCTTAACCTCACTTGAAGAAGGAGCTTGTTTATATAGCTTAACTCTAAACTAAAAACTAGGAGAACAACCAATCACATGAGTATGATAGATGTCCTTTACATAGAATCTAGGTGTGCTTATACTAACAAACTAGAATAAAATAATTTCTAAAAACATTTATACTAGAAAATACTTAGACTATAGAACTTTAGGATTATGAGGCTAACACTGTTGTGCCTTTTTTAGTTTCTCATTGTCTTCTTTGAAAACCTGCAACTCCACAAAGATATTTCTCATAGTTTCTAGAACTTCGGTAGGTGAGCTTCCATCACTATTTTGCCTTTGATATTTAGGATACCTTTGCTTAGGATTCCCCTCGAGTATAATATCTACTTCATCCTGTGCTGCCATGATTAGAACATTTTTTTTTTTGTTTGTAACAATAATGGTTTTTGTTAGTTTTACATAAACAAAAAAACTATGTTCTAAGAAAATGGTTTGGCCCTATTTAAGGTCCAAGTGTTGTAACCTTTTCTCTGATACCATATGTAGTGGCCCCCAAAATTACCAAAAAAAAAAAATTGTTGGGGACATTAACTCTCTTCCTTTACAAATAATAAATTCAAAAGATGTAAGGATAAGGTCTAAGTGCATACATTATCTCTATTCAACTCTCCATGGGCTTATGTTTCCCACCTTGTTTATTTTCTTGAAGTTACTCATGTTACATACTAGTCATATGTATATCTAGGGATGGCCTTATCATTCCTAGCCTTTCAAATTCCTTGATATTTGTATCATCAGTGGAAGTGTTAACATTATTCTAAAACAAATCCTTACTCCTTGCAAAATACATACTAGTATTTTTATATATAGGTATATCTACACACACACACACACACACACACACATATCTAATTTCCTATTTATTAACTCTCTTTATATGTGTGTTTAGATATATTTAAATGCATCACGTTTGACACTATTAAAGATTTTCATAAGTTATATTTCTAGGTATGATTGTTTCAATGGGAAAACTCCAAAGTATCGACAACTTTTGCATTCCTGTCTAGATAGTGTTAATGTATATAGGGCAATACATTATGTCATAAGAAAATAAAGGTGTTCCAACATGCATATAACTTTCGTGACACCAGTCACATTCTTACTATAGTTGTGACTTCAAGATTTTAGTCTTAAGTTGGACAAAGAAGAAAGATTGAACGAGTTTAGTTCCTGGTCCATTTCAAAGTTAAAGAAGTTGGTCGCATGTCATTGGAGTCTAAGGGTAACCTTCCCCCTCTACCAGTAGTGTAATGATAATCATCCCATTGTTACCTTCTACCTGAATGAGACTTAGCCTCAAAGGTTACAATGTAAAGTTTCGACCCATCGCCCTCCTTAGCATTAAATCGGCACGAGAAACAAAAGGTAATTGTCAGGGTCGCATTGAACCTTTGTATAGTCATTTAATGGAGGTTTGCGTAGGGTCCCTTCTGAGGCCTATCATCTGACCTTCAAGTCTAGTGCAGAGTAGATCGCCTCCCAAAATTCACATGGCACGATACGATTCTATTAACTCCCTCCTTATTTTGCTTCTGGAAGGATGCAATTAGGTTTTGTTTTCTCTTATCGACTTTTTCACTTTGCGAAAGTGAGAATGGGTAACCAAATACGATCTAGCCACCCTCCTTGAAATAGGTGAGAATAATTCCCTATTGATTTGTCCTAAATCCTTTCTAAATATTCTCTATATGCTGCCTCCTTGTTCCCGACTTCAACGATCTAGCAAATGCATTGTATTAGAGTTAACGTGTACATACTGTTACTCATATGGTTCATCGTTGTTCCTCTACTTTATTTTATGGGTTTCCCTTATATTTATGTGTTGTGACTTGGTGTTGGGTCTCTATGAGACTACGTGGGATTTCTAGTCCAGGAAGTCAGCTTAGTAGGGTAAAACCCACATTGTATATTGTATGTTATACTCTATTCGGGTGAAATAAAATTTCCCTTCGCTAAAATTTTATAATGATTCTTTGCCTCTATTGGGTGTGGTTGTACTGGGTTTTTCTTGGGATTCCACCATTCTGTAGGTCCCCCCAAACCACTAGTTGACTTTGATGACTGTAATTCTTTTAAAGATTGTTGTAATTTCCATTCGGTATATATCTTTATTCGTTGAGAAGCACTTCGTAGCATGAAAGTATTTGAGTCTGTATTACATTGGGGTAACGTCTTTCACTCTGTTAATATCATTTGTCTGTGAGTGTGAAATACCATTTGAAGCCTGACATTCGACATGAAATTTAACTCTTTATTTAAACTTCGAATAAATGCATTCTCTTCAACAAAGATAGTCGATCCATGTTAGATTTTGGTAAATGTATTTGGCATAACGCATATAAATCTATATTCAATGTTATTGGTACTCTAACTTGAAACATGCCTTCGGCCTACGCATACCACGTGAACCCCTTTGCATTTCATATTTGCAATTTCTATGGTGTTATTGTTGTTTTCTTGTCTAATTTCCTGAAAGGTTCGTTTTCAAATAAAAAATTATCCAATCTAATGATGGGACCATTTTTTGATGCGAGGGTACCCATCAGGCCATTCATGTTCACTCCTCCCCTTTCGGTGTGTTGATGTATCACGACTATGACTGGGATCATTCTTGTGACAATTCAAGATAAGTATTACTCTGTAAGATGATACCTTCGTTGTCTTATAAGATTTTACCTTTAAAAGATCAAGTGTTGTTGGTTTCTAATTGACGCTAAGAAAATATCGTTTCATCTTTCTTGCAGGCTTACAAGGTCATTGCGATGGATCAGAACCATGCCCTGTTCAAGAAAGGTACTCGGGTTTCATTTTACCGTTCTTAATAAAATGCCCTAGATTTCTAAGAAATGATACGATTATGATATATAATACAATCATCAAGGGAGAGATTGTTCAGGTTCATAAAGATGGCCGATTCACTATCTCTGTATCTTCAGTTTAAAGGAAAGACATAGGGACTAAAAACTTGTTGTTGTATAACAGGATGATATGAGCAGGATTATACCATTGTTCATAATTGTATAGTTGACTTAGATGGAAAATTGAACATTCCCTTCTTTCAGAATAATAGATCTGTTATACAAATATTTATGGAATGAATAACAACATGTATCTGTGAACAATAATTCTGTCTTGACCCTTTCCGAGTTTACTTTTGATTTTATAGAGAAATTCGAACAATTCCTTTGTTTATTCCTATAACTTTTCCTTTTTGATTATTACTGCAGTAGATCTATGCGTATCGAAATTATATGGTTCCAGGGTGTATACGCTTCACTTCATTTAGTTTACTACTATATAATTTTATTCCAAAACTTCGTTTGTGACTCTCTAAACTGTTCGTTTTCATTTCATAACTTTGTTTTGTGACTACTTGAACTATTCATTTTTATTTTAGAACTTCATTTGTGACTACTTGACCTATTCGTTTTTATTTCAGAACTTCATTTGTGACTGTCTAAACTATTCGTTTTCATTGACATTAATGGCAACTGATGGAATTTACACAATCGGTAATTAAAAGAGTCAGAGGCTTCTGATATAGCCAGCTATGCATATATATATGCATCTCTATATAATTGTATCCATAGTACTTCCTATTGTATGTAATACATTCCAGTCTGGAAAGACATTAATATAGTCTAATCTTCATAACCCTTTAATTCTACCTGTTTATTTGGTATATAATAAAATATATATGTATAATTCTAAGCTCTCAAGTTTATTTCCATAATTTTCTTGCCAATAAGATACAGTAAAACGATAATAATTATACTATATTTACTTCATCCCAACAGTAATAAATCAATAGGATGATTCGTCCAGAATTAAAAGGATGTCCTACAAAGATAGGACTGTACATATATATGTATATTTAAATCTTAGTTTTACTTTTGAAATCTCCTTTAGAGTTTGCATAGTCTACAATTTACATTCAAATTGAATATCTAGATGTAAATGAATCACCTATCTGGTAGGGATTTTCAAGAACATTATTCAAAATCATATTCTATTTAAAATATATTTATATCCCAATATACTTTCATAAATAAATTCCATCCCAACCAAGGTACACAGAAGGGTTGCTCAACTTCTGCAATTAAAAAAAAACTGTAAGGGTTTTTCCTACATTTCACCTCATTCCATCGGAATTTAACAAACATAACAATTCATCCAGATTTAAATAGATGCATTCTAGCAGCCAATAATTCAATAATACTCAACCAGAGAAGGAATAGATAGACATATCTGAATAGTTTCCGAACAACAAATGGAACATGCAAGTTCCTCCCAACCTTAGAACAAAACAACCAATTTACTTGTCCTGTTCACCCCCTAGCCTGACCATGAATCCATGAGGGCGAACTTAAAACTCCTTGTCAACAATAGTCCTTTAGTTCAAAAACTTATCCTTTCCTCACACTCATAAAGTAGTGTTAATACCAACAAGAGATCATTCTTTTCCCCCCAACATACTAGGCAACGTCATGCCTCCTCCCATATGCTATATATCCAAAACAATTGTTCCTAGGTCTTTTCACCTTGGGGAATTTTTGTAGCTTTCCAAATCCTTGATTTTCAGGGGCTACCTATGGCCAAATTCTTGATTTTCCACATGTAACATTAATCCCTGAGGTAGTTCCAACATGTTCCCCTCTCATGGAGTCATGGTCAGTTGATTTTGACCTCGCTGTTCCATTTGTCCATCAACAATAAATATAAAATATTTTTTTTCATACAAGTGTCATAGTCAAATAGTTAGTTGGGTCAAATAAGATCACTTCCCAACAATCATAATCATCAATTACACTTAACTAAATTCGAAATTTAGAATTGCCATAAATGGCAATAATTTTCCAATTTTGAATTTACCAAAAACGGAAATAATTTCCTAAGCCATTTCAGACTTAAAAATAATTTATTTTTTGGGGGATGTTACATAATTCCACGACATGATTATGATTTTAGTAGTAAGGAGGAACCTTCGAGGTGTTTTTTCATAGTGAAAATAACTCTACAACTATTACTTTTTATGATTTCCAGTGAAGGTTCTCCCCTTTATTCTTTAACTCACTCGACTATTTCCTTTGGTCATGAATATATATACATTGGTGATGTCTTGCGTCTTCCATCATTGGGTAGTCACTCATTTTTGCAGAGGCCATTAACCTGTGAAGTATCCTACATAGAAGGTTCTCGGTCTCTTTTGATTTGGGACTAACCCCTAACGTATTTAGGGTTCTGTCAAACAACAATTACCCTCCGTCATTTTCTTTGTTTGTGTAACCTGGTATTTAATTGTTCACGACATACCTATAATTACAACACAAATGATGAAACCCTATTACAAATACCTCTAAAAAGGGCTTTATGTTGAGTATTTTTATACATGAGCGAATGCTACATCTCTCTGGAAAGACCCATATCCTCTTCATGAGATTTCTTTGTCCGGGAAAGGTATCAATCTCCGTTGTTGAAAATTACTCCTTTTAAAAAAAAGGGGCATCCCTTACTATGTTCGCTATAGATTCTGTTTGGTTGATCCTTAATCTTTGAGTTATCTGATTCTTACATTCGTCCTTTTGTGGAACCTTGCCTACTCAGATTTAAGGGGATGAAGTTGTAGGTCAAATATGTACCTACGGTGAGGATTTATTTGACCGTTATGTATGTTTTGTTTTAATCAATGATATTCTATTTACCTCTTTCATGCCTATACAAGTATAGATACCAGTTACGATTTTCATTGTGTAAGCCATTCCAGGGATTTATTGCTTCACCTTATTTTTCATTTTGGAAATCTGTCTAAAACCCCTCATTTTCGTATGAAGAAAGGAACATGGATTTAGGTAATATAGAACCCTGTTATGGTTTTGTTTTTATTTTTCATCAATCTTGTAATTATTTTGTAAGTATGAGGACAAAAATCTCCTATCATTTTCTGTGATTTGGATTTGTGTATTCTCTGTGGAGTATGTTTTATACTGTATGTTATTTATAATTATGGGTTTACGATTGCTTCATGTTTATTTATCTTTCTGAAAATATTAATTAATATTTGATTACTATAATCTAATGATGGGACCCTTATTTGAATGTGAGGGTACCCATCAGGCGATCCTTGGACACTCCACCCCTTCTGGTCTGTGGATGACTTTCTCATGGATGCAAGGAGGAACAACGACATTTTATCCCAGAACCACAAGCTAAGGGCAACCCGAATTTTCATTTGCATGTATCTTTTATAAACATTTTACACTGATAATTTAGTCTATATTTTGTATTGAATTTTATTCAACACCAACTTAACACTAATTATAATCTTCTTGATCTCCTTACAACTCTGCGTGCATTCGAAGTCTCTGGATTCTAGGGTAGCTTCCTTTGCAAAAGGTACTCAGGTTCTATTTTACAATGCTCTAAAAAAAATATTAATCCAGGTTCTATCGCATGAAACAATTATGTGCTAGAATACAGTTATCGTGGGAAAAAGTACTAGTCTCCTATAACAACTAGTTATTTGTCTATTCCATTTTAAAGAAAAGACATAAGGGAAAACCCCATACTGTGAACATGCTTTATGTATTTACCATTCCAAACTTTTTCTTCAGTGTTACGTAATGAAACAGGGATGTACTATTTGCTCCTAAATGTATATCCGATTTAGATGGAAACTCAAATTTCAAGTTATGTAACAGTCAATCATTTGTTTCTGTATATTAGATATTTTATAACTCAGGACTCTATATCAGATAGAAATATGTATTCATATAGTGAAATTGTATTGTATACCCCCTTCCGGGTCTACTTTGATCTTTATAAAAGGTTCAAAAGTTCTTTAGTTATTCATATAGATGCACATCTTCAAATCCATAGAAATATGTATATGCATATATATTTTGTATATTTCCATATTTTAGGTCCTTTAATTCACTGAACTTTCACTCCTGCGTTATTTTATAACAAAACAAAGAACTTTGTTTGTGAATAACCAAACTGTACAATCTTATGCTATTGGCATAATCATAAAGAGCGAAAATGTACTCAATTTGTCTCATGTATCGAGCATTGAAAATCTTATGGGGTGATTCGTTAGATGTTTGAGCAGTTATGAAACATTATGTACAGTTACTATATATATATATATATATATATATTTATTCCTACCATGTATAGATATTCTGTAATGAATCTCATATTTACACAAAAAAATTAAAAATAAATTATTAAATAGTTTCTTGGTGGAAAAAGGGGGTTCTAGTCATGCAACTCTATTGTCGATTGGTTAGGAAATTCTGTAAAAATAATTCACTTTAAAGTTTTGTTATAAAGTCCTTGATACAACTCTTAAATTTCCTAGACACCATAAGGTTTTCCTGTTTGTGACAAGCATAGAAGGTTATGAGGAAATGTCCCCAAGTTTATTAGGTAACTCCCTTAAGTACACCTATAGGCTACGCATACATGATGTAAATATTTTTTATAAAATAAACCAAGCCTTCAAGTTCGTTCACATATCCACCTATGGTGTTATGGAAGGAATTCCTTAATTAGTTCTTAATCGTAATAGACAGGGGGGGTCAAATTTTCTCTTACACCAACCAGCTAACCTAACTACCAAGTCTTGGTTAATTTGTAGTTCTTTAGAAACATCGGTTGATGGCATGAAAGTACAAGATTCCAAAGGCCAGTGGGATGCTGACAGCTAGGATCTAACCGCTGTCTCGGATTTACATAGGTGAAAAATAATGGTTTAACTCAAGTTATGGTGGTGTCCCATTGAAATCCTTCTTTAAGTGTACGAGAAGGATTAATGTCAACAAAGTTTATAGTTCTGTAAATTCATTTAAGGCTGCCTACGAATTCCCTTTTAGTTATTGGCTCCATACCCCAGGGTGTCATATTCACTCTGCCATTGTCACATGGAAATATGTCCTCCACACTCCCTGCATTTACTATGAGGTGACAAGGCGCTGCTTAGGGTTAGAATAGGTTTTCCGCTTTGTCATTCCTGAGTCTTCACGAAGGGGGTCGACATACCCCAATTTCAGAGGGAAAAACTGTCGTGAGCGAAGGAGGTTTCCCATGGTGTAACTACTGGCGTGGCCCTCGGCTCTAGTAAGTCTTATAAAACACACTACCGAGATAGATAAACAACACATAGATGTAAACCTTCGGAATTAATGTTAGGTGTTCTGTTTTTTTCGTTAGTTTCTGTAGTGATTTCCTTTGTTCTGTTGTGCTCTACCTTATGGTGATTTCTCTATAAAACTTTTGAAATATCACCTGTTGTCCTAGGAAAACGATTTCCTCCCTAGGATTGTCGATATCCATTCCTGGTTAGGCGTTTGGATCCCTCTGTAGTATTCTCCTGAGTCTTTCAGAGTTAGGGTGGTTCGAAGCATACGCCTCTCCTCCAATAAGTGATGTGCCTTGGTTTTTCTCTTTATTTTAAAAAGTTTCACAGTGAAAATCTTAATTCATAGTATACATACCGACTTGTTCTTCGTTATTCTTATTATCGCCTTTCTAAAATAATGTTGCGGAGGTAGGTTAGTTCTATATAAGGTTCAAAAGGATGTCGACTGTTTCGGTTTGATAGGTAATATGTCATATTTTCTTTTGTCTTCCCCGAAATGGATGGAGTCATTATCCTGTAGATTTACCAGGCTCTCGGTTGGTCCCTCTATTATCATTGTTGTCTTTTGTTTCTGTGATACCCTCAATAATTTAACTGGGACTCCTGTAGCACAACTTTTCGTGTGTACCATGAAGCTATGTCATCTTGACGGGGTGGTAGTTTGTCTCTGTACTTTGAACACCATAGTGCGATGAATATGCTATCACTGTTGATTTTGTATATTTATTTGTTATAGTTTTTTTATTCAGAACTGATTTAGACTTAACCCTTTAATCGTTTTGATATGTTGTGTAAAACCTCTATAGTATTACTTCAAGTTCTGCTTATAGAAAAGTTTGTATTGTTTTAAAAGTAATCGTTGTGTTATAAGACTTGTTACTATCACTAAAGGTGGGCCTTGTTGTTGCGAGGACCCATTAGAGATGGTACTGTGTTCTCCTCCCTCAGCCTGAACATATAGACAAATAGCAGGCGATGGGGCAAGGATTTGAACCCATACATGAACAAGATAAGTATCTTCTTGAGAGGGGGAACCTTGGTTTAACTCCTATAGTCTTATTGCAATCTACTTCTTATGGATTCTTATTTCTTGAATAAAGACTAAAATTTACTGGATTTGATTTATGTGCAAGGTCTCCATCCACACAAGTCCCAGATACCCGTCATTGCCCCTGCGCAAAAGGTATTCGGGTTTCGAACCTTTCACCCCTCGTCTAACTCTACAAGTTCTACCATCGAATAAGGGAATCATGATTCAAATAGCTCTATTGTATCTAGCTTTGTGTCTACTATAGTGATTGTTAGAGTAAACCCCTTGGGTTGTCCTTCCATTAATGGCATAACGCCAGTTCCTGTATAAGTATTGAATCTATAAATAAGTAAAGAGTCTATTCGACTATATAATATACTTCGTTTTCTTTAATTATTAAAAGACATCCTATTCAAATTCGTTTGAAAGTTAATCTGTGTCAAAGAGATTCTGTCTTTTAAATTTGAACGTTGTACTTATTATTTGTGCGGTTCGACTTTATATTATACCATTTGTCTACCCCGTCCTAGAAAGAAAAGAGTTTCCAAAGTTTAACAATGGATTTACTGTTATGTTTGGCCTTTTGTGTTTGGCTTTAAAAATTGAATGATCATATATCGGTTGTTTCTTTAACTAGAGAATTCCCACTCTTTCACAATTTAATTCCCATTACGACTGTGTGTCTATCAAAGATTTATCATATTCGGAGCATAGGAGAAACTTCTTACTAAAACATACATGCATATAGTTATATACACGTGTTTGTCTATGTAGTCATTAGATTTCTGTAGTTCTTTATCATGCCTACCAATAGTAATTAGATATATACTTGTTACCAATCTATCGTGAAATTCTACTGACTCAGAGTGGATCAAGGTCTATACGAAGTGGCAGATAGCATCCCTAATTCATTTATACCTCTGAATTTGCACTTGCTGAAAATACTTACTTCATGTATTTAGACTAGTTTCAATATGTTCATGCCTAGATGTAGACACCAAAAATTTCGATGTACAGGAAATAACTCTATTTTAACAGAAATACAATTACAGATAGAAGTTACCTCTAGAATTTAATCACGCAAATCCATTTGATTATTCTAGGAAGAAATCAAATAAACTCCTAGTTTTCTTACCGATTCTAAATTCAATCATAAGGGTTGCCCAGAAAGTGATTTTCAGAAATAATTTATAAAACTGTTTTGTAGGAATCTGTATTGCACATATTCATATAATCGAACAATTTTTTATCAGACTATTATATCCATATAGACTTTAATAATTACGCTACTTTTGTAACTAATTCCTTCCACAGAGATAGAAATAATTCAATTTAGATGCAACTCAAAACATCTCAACAGACATGCGGTAAATCAACCAGATGTATTACAACAATTAGAAGTAAACACTCAATTAGAGAAGGGAAGATTGCATATCTGAAGCAGCTCGCTGGAAGACAAAAGGAACAACGACGTTCCTCCCAATAGTAGAATAGGGCATTCAAACTACTTGCACGAATTACCCCGTAGCCTGACCATGAACCCATGAGGGTGAACTCGGAACCTCCTCCTCAGAAATATCTCTTATCTTCCATAGACTCCTCTTGCCTCACACTCAATCAGTAGTGTTCATAATAGCAAGAAAAAAAAATAGTAGTCTCCTTTCCCGCATACTCGGTAGTGTCCTGCCTCCTCACATATGCTATTTATCAATACAATCATTTTGCCTAGGTATTTTTCCCTCCCTTGGGAATTTTCGCAGCTTTCTAAATCCCTGATTTTCAGGGGCTGCCAATGGCCAAATCCTTGATTTTCCACTTGTAACAATCACCCCAGAGGTAGTTCCAACATGTTCCTCACTCATGGAGTCATGGTCAACTAAATTTAACATGGTTGTTCCATTTGTCCTCCCGCAATAAATAAAATAATATTATGTTTACATACAAGTGTCATAGTCAAATAGTTAGTCAGGTCAGATCAAGTCTCTACCCAATAGTCATAATAATTAATTACAATTTATCAAATTCAAAATTCGGATTTTCCATAAATGGAAAAAAAAATTCCAAATTTGAATTTTCTAAAAACGAAATAGTTTTCTAACAAATTTTGAATTTTGAAAATACTTTGTTTTTGGGGATGTCACATCCTTTCCTCCTTCAATAAAACACTGTCCTCAGTGTTCGTTCCTTTCTTGGAACAGGATTGGATGGGATTTCTGCAAATCTCTCTCCAACTCCCAAGTGGCCTTCTTAGGATTAAAGTGCTTCCATTTCACTTTTACCTGAGCGACGGTTCTTTTCCGAAGTGTTATTTCTCTCTGGTCCAAAATGCGTAGGGGTTCCGCCTGAAACTCGCCTTCTGGTTCCACCTGCACCAAGTTCCAATCGATCATATGAGTAGGGTCATGGACATACTTTTTCAACAAGGAAACATGAAATACATTATGAATTCTTAAATTAGTTGGGAGTGCAAGTTGTTAAGCTACGGGTCCAATTCGAGCTAATATCTCGAAGGGCCCACAAAACCTGGGTGCCAACTTGGCATAGTTCCCGAGTTTTAGAGAAATCTTTTGAGCTTTGAATTTTAAGTAAACATGGTCTCCCACTTGAAATTCTAATTGTCTTCTTTTCTAGTCCGCATATCTTTTTTGTCTGTCATGTGCCTCTTTTAAGTTTTGTTGCACCCTTCTTACCATACTTTCCATTTCTTGGAGCATTTCTGGTCCAACCATGAGTCGGTTAACTGGATTGTCCCAACTAATTGGTGTTGTGTAATTTCTTCCATATAGTACCTCGAAGGGGCTCAATTTAGCCAAAGTTTGGTACCCATTGTTATATGCGAACTCTACCAAGTGCAGGTAGTCTTCCCACTTACTCTGTTTGATCCTTACGTACATGCGGAGCATATATTCTATGATCTAATTTGTTCATTCAGTCTGTCCATCCATTTGTGGATGGTAACTTGTGCTAAAATTCAAATTAGTATTTATCCCTGCAAACAATTCTTTCCAAAAAGTGGACATGAATTTTACGTCTCTATCTAAGATCACCGTTTTAGGAACACCATGCAGTCTAAACATTTCTTTCATAAATATTTCATCGATATTTATAGCTTTAAAAGTAGATTTCATAGGGATAAAGTGTGCAGACTTACTGAGTTTATCGATTACAACCATGATAGAGTCGTTCCATTTTTGAGTTTTGGGAAAACCTGTAATAAAATCCAACGATATGGTCTCCCATTTCCATTCTGGTATTGACAATGGTTGTAATAGGCCGGTTGGATGCTGGTGTTCGGCCTTTACCTGCTGACAATACTGGAACCTAGCCAAGTATTCTGTTGTTTCTCCTTTCATATTAGGCCAATAGAAAAGTTTCCTGAGTGTTTTTATCGTCTTCTGGTATCCTGGATGACCAGAATACGGTTTCTTCTGCACTTCATCAAGGACTATTATCTTTAACTCTGCTGAATCGGGTATGTAAACTCTATTTTTAAATCGTAGTAACCAATTTTTATCGATACTTAGGTCTAGTTTCTTTGAGTTTGTTGTAGTGTCATGTAATTCTGCCACCAACTTAGTGTAATTTTCGTCATTAATACCTATCATCCTTATTCTCTGTTCCATATCACTTTCTTCCCCGCGGATGATTATCTCATATATCCCGTGGACTCTTCTGCTTAGAGAATCTGCTACCTTATTTTCTTTACCTTTGATATGTCTCACCTCAAAGTCGAATTCACTCAAAAAGGCTAGCCACCTTTCTTGCCTTGCATTAATATCTAGTTGGTTAAACAGGTACTTCACCCCACTGTTATCTGTCAATAGTAGAATTTTTTTTCCCATTATATAGTGTCGCCACATTTTTAAGGCGTGTATTACTGCTGCCAATTCTAAATCATGAGTGACGTAACTCCACTCATGTTCCTTTAACTTCTGGGACTCATAGAAAATAATATGTCCTTGAGTTAGGACACCACCTAGTCCTTCTTTACTCGCGTCGACACAAACCGTAAAGTCTTTATCTGGGTCTGCTACCTTTAAAATGGGTGTAGTTGTTAATAATTCCTTCAACTTATAAAAACTATCTTGGCACTTATGTGACCAGTTAAACTTGGTCCCTTTATTTTGTAATGTTGTGATGGGGTAGGATATTTTGGAAAACCCCTCTATAAATTTGCGATAATATTTGGTGATTCCCATGAATGACCGGATGTCTGCTACATTCTTCGGTACCGGCCATTCCATAATGGCTCTTACTTTCTCAGGGTCGACTACAATGCCCTCTGTAGAAATTACATGTCCTAGGTATTGTATCTTCTTCTGATAAAAATCACACTTATTGAAACTAGCATACAGTTGGGGCTTTCTAAAAGTTTGCAGGATGATTCTTAAGTGTTCTTCGTGTTCTTCTTTTGTTTTTGAATATACCATTATATTGTCAATAAAAGCCAACATGAATTTGTCCAAGTATTGACTAAAAATACTATTCATTAAGCACATGAATGTGGCTAGAGCATTAGTGAGTTCGAAAGGTATGACCACATATTCGTAATGTCCATATCTTGTTCGAAAGATTGTCTTGCTTATGTCCTCATGTTTTATCCTAACCTGATGATATCCAGATCGTAAGTCCAACTTCGAAAAGATCTTTTCCCCACCTACTTGATCAAACAAATCATTTATCCTAGGTAAGGGGTACTTGTTTTTAATAGTCACTTTGCTTAATTTTCTATAGTCGATACATAGTCTTAGAGTATTATATTTCTTCTTCACAAAGAGAACAGGTGCTCCCCAAGGTGAAACAGTCGGTCTAATATATTCTTTGTTCAATAACTCCTGCAATTGTATTTTCAATTCTGTCAATTCTGGTATACTCATTCGGTAAGGTGACTTCGAGATAGGGGCTGAACCAGGTAATAGGTCTATGGAGAAGTCTATTTCTCTTCTAGGGCGTAATTCAGGTATTTCATAAATGAAAACATCTTTGAAATCGCGTAAAACAACAAAGTCTTCCAAGTTAGGTTTGTCTTTCTTTTATAACAGGTTTGTTACTTGGATGGCATAAACTTGGCATCCCTTTCTCATACATTTCTTGAATTGCATCGTGGAAACTTGTCTAACTAATATCGGTTTTGGTATACCTTGGACTATTCTAGTGGCGTCATAATCGTCTTTATAGTTAAGTGTCTTTGTATAACAATCGATTATCGCCTTGTTCTTTTCCAACCAATCCATTCCGATAATAATATCATAAGATCCTAGTGGTAGGATGTTCATATTTTTCCTTATGTTTTGACCATCTAAGCTGAACTCAAAATCAGAAATAAAGTCAATTACTTTCCTTTTAGTCCTGGTAGCTAGTTGTACCAGCCATGATTTTGCGTGCTTCAGTTTCTTAAGTTTATTTGACTCTACTATACCAGGAGTAATATAGCTTAACATAGCTCCAGGGTCAATTAAAACAAAAATTTGAGTGTTATTGATTTTACCTTCGATTTATACCACAGAGGACTGGTGGTTAGCTTGCTAACCATCTATGGCTGCATTTATCTGATGCAGGCTTCTACCCACATCACCCATTGTCGAGGCTTCCTGCAAGTTATGAACAATAGTTCTGTTTGTTGAACTTAAACGTTGATAGTTCCTCCTTAGGTGAGGTTCTCCACATTCCTATCACTTTAACGGTTCGCGGGGGCTGTCCCCAAACTTATTCATTCCTAGATTTACCAGTTTACCGCTGCCTTACATATTCAAATGGTTGGAGTGAAAATATTTTCTCAGAAATCTTTTTGCTACATTCCAATAAGGAGCTGGTTGGTATCCCTTCTTCTGCTGGTTCATTCGATCTTGTTTCTTATCCTTCCAGTCTTTGGGAAACTCTACCCGCTGTTTATACTGGTTGTAGCACATTCGTGCTTTCCTGAATACTTCACTCAAGGATTTCGGGTGGTCAAACTCAATTCTGTCCCTGTAGGACTGTGGTAAACATCTTAAGAATCATTATATTTTTACCTTATCCTCTCAGATGTAAGGTACGAACCTTAGTAATTCTAGGATTTTATTTATAAGGTCCTCTATTGTCATCTGTCCAAGTCTTAACTCGTAAAATTGTTTTGTTTTCCTTTCGTAGTAGACTTCAGATAGGTACTTTTTCTTGAAATATTTCTTGAAGTCGGACCATTCCATCTATTTTTCTTTTAATCCCTTTGCCAATTTCAAATCTTTCCACCAGATGATGGCCTTTCCTTTCAGGTTGTAAATGGCCATTTTGAATTTCATATTGCTGGAATAGTTGTATATTTGGAAATATTTTTTGATATATAATAACCATGCTTCAACTTCCTCACTTGTTCTGGATTCCCCGTCAAATGTAGTAGGTTTAATCTTATTGAATTACCCTTTAAGATGATCTACTTGTTTCCTTTTTATGTCTGGTTTTTCTTTATCTTTATATTAAGGGGTACCCTCAGATGAGTTGTCCTCTTTTTCTGCTTCAGGACCAGAGTTCTTGGAGGCTCTCTTACTGACCTCTTCTTCATGGTTATCGTCCTTTGGGATTTTCTTGGTTACTATGCTGCGCAGTAGGACTTCATTTATCTCTTGTTGTTCTTGTTGTGTTTTCTTCAATTTCTCATTGTCTACTTTGAACACCTGCAGTTCAAAAATAAGATTCCTCATTATTTCTAGTACTTCCGTAGGTGAGCTTCAATGACTATTCTGTCTTGGATCTCTAGGAGGTCCTTGCTCTGGGTTTCCTTCCATTCTGATTTATGCATCATCCTAGGCTGCCATAATTCACATAAAACAGAAAGGGTTTTTTGTTTGTAACACAAAAAGGTTTATTAGTTTTTCATCATCTCGAACTATATACAAAGCACTAAAGTGGCCTATTCAGGTCCAGTGTTGTAACCTTTTTCTCTAATACCATATGTAATGAATCTCATATTTACACAAAAATAAAATAAAATTGTTAAACAGTTTCTTGGTGGAAAAAGGGGATTCTAGTCATGCAACTCCTTTGTCGATTGGTTAGGAAATTTTGTAACAATACTTCACTTTAAATTTACATTACAAAGTCCTTGATACAACTCTTAAATTTCCTAGACACCATAAGGCTCTCATGTTCGTGACAAGCATAAAAGGTTATGAGGAAAGGTCACGAAGTTTATTAGGTAACTCCCTTAAGTATACCTATAGGCCGCACATACATGATGTAAATAATTTTTATAAAATAACCCAAGCCTTCAAGTTCACGCACATATCCACCTATGGTGTTATGGAAGGAATGTCATAATTAGTTCTTAATCATAACAGATAGGGGGGGTCAGATGTTCTCTTACACCAACTAGCTAACGTAACTACCAAGTCTTGGTTAATTTGTAGTTCTTTAGAAATGACGGTTGATGGCATGAAAGTATGATATTCCAAAGGCTAGTGGGATGCTGACAGCTAGGATCTAACCGCTGTCTCAGATTTACATAGGGTGGAAAAGAATGGTTTAACTCGATTCATGGCGGTGTCCCATCTAAATCCTTCTTTAAGTGTACAAGAAGGATTACTGTCACCAAAGTTTACAGTTATGTAACTTCAATTAAGGCTGCCTACGAATTCCCTTGTAGTTATTGGCTCCATACCCCAAGTTGCATATTCACTCTACCATTGTCACATGGAAATCCATCCTCCACACTCCCTGCATTTACTACGAGGTGACAAGGCACCGCTTAGGGTTAGAATAGGTTTTCCACTTTATCATTCCCGAGTCTTCACGAAGGGGGTCGACATACCCCAATTTCAGAGGAAAAAATTGTCGTGAGTGAAGGAGGTTTCCCATGGTGTAACTACTAGCGCGACACTCGGCTCTAGCAAGTCTTCTAAAACACACTACAGAGATAGATAAACAACATGGAGATGTAAACCTTCAGAATTAATGTTAGGTGTTCTGTTGTTCTCATCAGTTTCTGTAGTGATTTCCTTTCTTCTGTTGTGCTCTACCTTATGATGATTTCTCTGCAAAACTTTTGAAATATCACCTGTTGTCTTGGGAAAACAATTTCCTCCTTGGGATTGTCGATATCCATTCCTGGTTAGGTGTTTGGATCCCTCTGTAGTATTCACCTGAGTCTTTCAGAGTTAGGTTTGTTCGAAGCATATGCCTCTCCTCCAATAAGTGATGTGCCTTGGATTTTCTCTTTATTTTAAAAAGTTTCACAACGAAAAATCCTAAGTCATAGTATACATACAGACTTGTTCTTCGTTATTCTTATTATCATATTTCTAAAAGAATATTGCAGAGGTAGGTTGGTTCTATATAAGGTTCAAAATTATGTTGACTCTTTCAGTTTGATAAGTAATATCTCATATTTTCTTTGTATTCCCTGAAATGGATGGAGTCACTATCCTATAGATTTACCAGGCTCTCGGATGGTCCCTCTATTATCACTGTTGTCTTTTGTTTTCGTGATAACTTGAATAATTTAACTGGGACTCTTTTAGCACAACTTTCCATGTGTACCATGAAGCTATGTCATCTTGACGGGGCGATAGTTTGTCTCCGTACTTTGAACACCATAGTGCGATGACTCTGCTATTACTGTTGATTTTGTATATTTATTTGTTACAATTTTTTATTCAGAACTGATTTAGAATTAACCCTTTAATCGTCTTGATATGTTGTGTGAAACGTCTATAGTATTACTTCAATTTCTGCTTATAGCAAAGTTTGTATTGTTTTCAAAGTAATGGTTTCGTAATAAGACTTGTTACTGTAACTAAAGGTGGGCCTTGTTGTTGTGAGGACCCATCAGAGATGGTACTGCATTCTCCTCCCTCAGCCCGAACATCTAGATAGATAGCAGGAAATGGGGCAAGGATTCTAACCCATGCATGAACAAGATAAGTATCTTCTTGAGAGGAGAAACCTCGGTTTAACTCCTATAGTCTTATTGAAATCTACTTCTTATGGGTTCTTATTTCTTGAATAAAGAATAAATTTTACTGGATTTTATTTATGTGCAGGGTCTTCGTCCACACAAGTCCCGGATCCCGTCACTGCACCTGGGAAAAAGGTATTCGGGTTTCGAACCTTTCACACCTCGTCTAACCCTACAGGTTCTACTGTCAGCTAAGGGAATCATGATTCAACTAGCTCTGTTGTATCTAGCTTTGTGTCTACTATAGCGCTTGTTGGAGTAAACCCCTTGGGTCGTCCTTCCATTAATTCTATAATGCCAGTTCCTGTATAAGTATTGAATCTGTAAATAAGTAAAGAGTCTGGACAACTGTATAATAAACTTCGTTTTATTTAATTATTAAAATAAAACCTATTCAAATTCGTTCGGAAGTTAATCTGTGTCAAAGAAATTATGTCTTTTAAATTTGAACGCCGCACTTATTATTTGTGTGGTTCGACTTTATATTATACCATTTTTCTACCCTGTCCTAGAAAGAAAAGAGTTTCCAAAGTTTAACATTGGATTTACTTTTATGTTTGGCCTTCTGTGTTCGGTTTTAAAAATTAAATGATCATATATCAGCTATTGATTTAACTAGAGCATTCCCACTCTTTCACAATTTAATTCCCATTATGACTATGTGTCTATCAAAGATTTATAATATTCAGAGCATAAGTTAAACTTATTACAAAAACATACGTGCATATATTTAGATACACGTGTTTGTCTATGTGGTCTTTAGATTTCCGCATTTCTTTATCATTCCTACCAATAGTAATTATATATACACTTGTTACCAATCTATCATGAAATTCTATTGACTCAGAGTGGCTCAAGGTCTATACGAAGTGGAAGATAGCATCCCTAATTCGTTTATACATCTAAATTTTCACTTGCTGAAAATACTTACTTCATGTATTTAGACTAGTTTCAATCTGTTCATGCCTAGATGTAGACACCAAAAATTTCAATGTACAGGAAATACCTCTATTTTAATTGAAATCTAATTACAGACAGAAGTTACCTCCAGAATTTAATCACACAAATCCATTTGATTATTCTAGGAAGAAATCAAATAAATTCCTAGTTTTCTTACCGATTCTAAATTCAATCATAAGGGCTTCCCGAAAAGTGATTTTCAGAAATAATTTATAAAAATATTATCTAGGAATATGTACTCACATATTCATATGATCGAGCCATTTTTGCTTAGACTTTTATATCCATACAGACTTTAATAATTGCGCTACTTATGTAACTAATTCCTTCCACAGAGATAGAAATAATTCAATTTAGATGCAACTCGAAACATCTCAGCAGACAAGCGGTAAATCAAACAGATGTATTACAACAATTATAAGTAAACACTCAATCAGATAAGGGAGTATTGCATATCTAAATCATCTCCCTAGAAGACAAAAGGAACAACCATGTTCCTCCCAACCATAGAATAGGGCAGCCAAACTACTTGCCCGATTCACCCCCTAGCATGACCATGAACCCATGATGGCGAACTCAGAACCTCCTCCTCAGAAATGTCTCTCAGCTTTCGTAGACTCCTCTTGCCTCACACTCAATTAGTAGTGTTCATAACAGCAAGAAAAAAAATAGTAGTCTCCTTTCCCGTATACTCGACAACGTCCTGCCTCCTCACATATGCTATTTATCAATAAAATATTTTTGCCTGGGTCGTGTTCCCTCCCTAGGGAATTTTCACAGATTTTTAGGGGCTTCCAATGGACAAATCCTTGATTTTCCACTTGTAACAATCAACCCAGAGGTAGTTCCAACATGTTCCCCACTCATGGAGTCATGGTCAGCGAAATTTAACATGGTTTTTTCATTTGTCCTCCTGCAATAAATAAAATAATATTCTGTTTACATACAAGTGTCATAGTCAAATAGTTAGTCAGGTCATATCATATCTCTTCCCAACAGTCATAATAATTAATTACAATTTATCAA
>JZKD02S1875580.1:0-12843 GCA_000966675.3 Picea glauca
ATAAATAATAAGATTTCTTCAATCCAATGAAATAATTAATAATATTAATAAGAGATAATTAATAATAAAAGAAAAAGAAATAAAGTGAAAAGGCAAAGAGAAACACACATAAGGTGGTCTCAGCGAGATGAAATGATGAAGAGAAAAGAGAGGAACAATTAGATGTGAGGAAAAGAATCAAAATGAAAAGGTAAAGCAAGAGGAAAGGGATAGGATGATAATAATCAAGATACTGAAATCCAAACAAAAGTAGCCTCATGATCAAGGTGATGAATAGTGGGATTCCACGATTGGCTAAGTTTGTATCCATCTTCGTGATTAAAATTATTAGGATGATTTTCAATTTAAAGGGCTTCCCGAATGAGGCGAGAGGAGTAAGAGGGGCCCGAGGCTAGAATTTTAGTTTGGTCAAAGAAAATTAGGTGCTTGGATTTAAATGAGTGTTCGGTGATAGCTGATTTGGAAATTTGGTTGTGGGTAGTATCAACTATATGCTCTTTAAGACAAGGTTTGAAGGATTTGCCATTTTGACCTATATAAGATTTTCCACAAGAGCAAGGAATTTGGTAAACTCCTAGGCCCAACATCGGGTCGGATTTATCTTTGACAATTCTAAATAGTTGTTTGAGGTTTTTATAGGGTTCGAATAAGTTTTTGATATTCTTCTTAGCCAAAAATTTTGAGCTACGATCGATAGTGCTCTACATATAAGGAAGTGAGATGAGATCTCAAGGAAGGGAGAAGGATGAGGATATGTTTGTCTTAGGATTGCTAGTCGAATGTGAGGATTGGTTGATTTGAGAGAGAGAGAGTAGCCATTTGATAAAAGAGCCTTGGTTAGGTAAGGTTTTTCCTTTGCGAGGAATTGGGGGGTGGATATGTGGATGGCTCGAGTAATCAAGGTTTTAAGGACAATATATTTTTGAGATGGATGATGGTGGGAACTATCATGAAGGTATGTATCGATATGATTCTTCTTCCTATAAACTTGGTGGGAAAGGGAACCATCAGGGAGACGAGATATAAGGAAATCTAAAAAGGGAATCGAGTTGTCCTTTTGGGTTTCCACAGTGAGTTGAAGCTAAAGAAATCAGGCAAGAGTGTGAAAGAATCCTCCATTGTTCCAAACCTCCTAAACTCAACTTAACTAAGGAAAAATTTCATTCTATACATTGCCTTAATGATAAACTAACATCATTTTCCTCAAATATGATAAAGACAATGCTACTGTCATTATACCTCTGACTATTAAAACCATCACGATCCTAGTCACCAAATCCATTAAATCTTCCTCCCTGGATCCTAACATCCAAAAGTATCTCATTCATCATAACCCCCAAACCCCGAGGATGCATGGGCAACCCAAAATTCATAAAAAAATATATTCCTCTTAGACCTATAGTGAGCACCATAGGATACCCCACTCATGCACTTAATTGTTTTCTTGCAGATAAGCTACATGCCTTCATCAACAAAACCTCCTCTTTTATTAAAGATTCCATCAATTTCATTCATAAAACTCAGAATCTTCACCTTGATGATCAACAACTCATGGTTAACTTTGAAATCTTTTCTTTATTCACCAAATTTTTTATCTTGGAAGCCCTAACCCTTATCTCCAAACTCATTCACCCTGAAATTCTTAACCTCATTGAAATCTTCCTCTCTTCTACCTTCTTTACCAACATAGTTACCAACTTAATGAGAACTCTACAAATTTCTCATTTTTTGGGGGGTCAAGTTTTTTACCCTGTTTTAAAAAATGGTGCTACTGGTAGCACCCCCTCCATTTTTAGGTGGTTTTTTGATATTTTAAATTTTCTGATACATAAGGTTTCCATTTTTTTTAAATGCTTGTTTTTTCATTTATTTTCAAATTGTTCATTTTTTTTTATTTTGTATTTTCTCAACAATGTTTTTTCATATATTTTCAAACTTTTTTATTTATTTTTATTCAATGGCATTTTTAATCACATTTCCATGCTCCATCCAATGTTAAAAATGTTGTACACCATTTATTTTTTTAAAATTANAGGTTTTTATAGGGTTCGAATAAGTTTTTGATATTCTTCTTAGCCAAAAATTTTGAGCTACGATCGATAGTGCTCTACATATAAGGAAGTGAGATGAGATCTCAAGGAAGGGAGAAGGATGAGGATATGTTTGTCTTAGGATTGCTAGTCGAATGTGAGGATTGGTTGATTTGAGAGAGAGAGAGTAGCCATTTGATAAAAGAGCCTTGGTTAGGTAAGGTTTTTCCTTTGCGAGGAATTGGGGGGTGGATATGTGGATGGCTCGAGTAATCAAGGTTTTAAGGACAATATATTTTTGAGATGGATGATGGTGGGAACTATCATGAAGGTATGTATCGATATGATTCTTCTTCCTATAAACTTGGTGGGAAAGGGAACCATCAGGGAGACGAGATATAAGGAAATCTAAAAAGGGAATCGAGTTGTCCTTTTGGGTTTCCACAGTGAGTTGAAGCTAAAGAAATCAGGCAAGAGTGTGAAAGAATCCTCCATTGTTCCAAACCTCCTAAAATCAACTTAACTAAGGAACAATTTCATTCTATACATTGCCTTAATGATAAACTGACATCATTTTCCTCAAATATGATAAAGACAATGCTACTGTCATTATACCTCTGACTATTAAAACCATAACGATCCTAGTCACCAAATCCATTAAATCTTCCTCCCTGGATCCTAACATCCAAAAGTATCTCATTCATCATAACCCCCAAACCCCGAGGATGCATGGGCAACCCAAAATTCATAAAAAAATATATTCCTCTTAGACCTATAGTGAGCACCATAGGATACCCCACTCATGCACTTAATTGTTTTCTTGCAGATAAGCTACATGCCTTCATCAACAAAACCTCCTCTTTTATTAAAGATTCCATCAATTTCATTCATAAAACTCAGAATCTTCACCTTGATGATCAACAACTCATGGTTAACTTTGAAATCTTTTCTTTATTCACCAAATTTTTTATCTTGGAAGCCCTAACCCTTATCTCCAAACTCATTCACCCTGAAATTCTTAACCTCATTGAAATCTTCCTCTCTTCTACCTTCTTTACCAACATAGTTACCAACTTAATGAGAACTCTACAAATTTCTCATTTTTTGGGGGGTCAAGTTTTTTACCCTGTTTTAAAAAATGGTGCTACTGGTAGCACCCCCTCCATTTTTAGGTGGTTTTTTGATATTTTAAATTTTCTGATACATAAGGTTTCCATTTTTTTTAAATGCTTGTTTTTTCATTTATTTTCAAATTGTTCATTTTTTTTTATTTTGTATTTTCTCAACAATGTTTTTTCATATATTTTCAAACTTTTTTATTTATTTTTATTCAATGGCATTTTTAATCACATTTCCATGCTCCATCCAATGTTAAAAATGTTGTACACCATTTATTTTTTTAAAATTAGTATTTTTCATATAATTATGTGTCCTTAATTAAGTTCTGGTTCCATACTTTTTAAATATAGTGGAAAATATCATTTTTAATACATTTTTTTACCTTCAGTTTTGTTGGAACATGTTTAATTTTGAGATTTTGAGCTTTAGACTTTGCCTCTTAGAAATAAAATTTTCACCCAAAAAGAAAAATAAACTTGGAGATTCTCCTTTTAAATTTAAATTTAAATCCATCACTTGTTGAAAAGGCGCTTACGATATCCACCATCGACCAACTACTCTAATTTTATCAAACGGTCTGAATGATCTCTGAATTGTAGAAACTACTTGAGTTTTAAAGAAAGTCTCTAACATTTCCTTCGGATCTTCGCGCTTTGGGTATTCCAACAAGTCTAAATAATGAAAACCCTGAATTTACGAAATGCCGAAGTACTTAAGGCTAATTCAAGGTTTAAAATATGATGAAGTAAACATAAAAATGAGTAATAGGAGATTAACTTCTTCATGAATTTGACCTTTGGGAGATTTATACCCTAATTGTGTCCAACTCACGAACACCGAAGTATTAATGATATGTATGATTGGATAAAGTTAACGATTTGAATCGCAATTAGCAGTTTTTATTCAACGAAGATCTTACATATTTCTCTTTACAGGCATGCTAATTTTTTGCGCCATGAAAAGTTGCAAGAAAACTTGATGGATAATATTTCAGAATCTAGTGGAATGATAAATCAGTTCAGAAGCTAGATAAACTGAGAAAAGGACCAAATATAGTAGGGAAGGGGATAAATATACAAAAAAAAGAGCACAAACTCTCTGGAGCACTAAGTCCCTGAAGTGAGAGATCTGATGTTGTGTGTCCTTTTGATTTGGAAGACTGGGATTTACTTTAGAACTTCGAGCTTTGGGCGTTCAATATGCTTAAAATCGCAAACCTCCCAAAGTGCTAAGTCCCTGAAGTACACGATATCCTTCCACATGTCCACTTCGATCAATGGTCTAGATGGGCTTTGGTTCCTTGAGAGATCTTTACTCAGCACTGCTTGCCTCCCCCACGGGAGTACGAAATAGCCGGATACAGGAATCGTCTAACACATGTCCCTCGCTTAGATCGATGGACAAGAATTGCATGAAATGTGCTCTATCTTCCCTACATATGACCAAGAGCTGTGACCTCGGCTTAAATTTTGGCACATATCTCACTTTGTGAAGATCGACAGTTGGATTTTAATGGATCATGCAGATCAGTGGCTGAGAGCGATTGTGGGGGGAGAAGTTGCTCAGGGTTTAATTTTGAAGGGAGGTCCTTCAATTTAAACCACAATTTTCTCTTAGGGGTATGTGGCATCACTAGGTGCATTTCCAGACGAAAAGCGAGTTACTTCAATGTTAAGAACCAAATATCAATATAGCATAGAAAAACCTCAGAATAAGTACTTAATGCCTTGAAAAAGAGAGAAATTAAGATAATAAGCCTCTTCGAGGGGGCAACCTCCTTATGCCCACATAAATGTACAATTACAATATTATTCCAAATGAAAAGATATCCTTGGTATATATAGGAGACTAGGAGGTATAATTACAACTAATGGACTAAAGCTGACATAAATAAAATAACATTACTAATGTAATATGCCCCAATTAAGGGGTAATGAGCCATTATTTAAGGATTAACATGCCCCTCCCCTTGAGACAAGTGTTGTCTGTAATGCTTGAGTAACTCTGGATGCTTTTGTATAAAAGACTCATCTTCCCAAGTGGAATCTTCATTCGATAGTTTCCTCCATTTAATGAGATAATCTGAAATGGATCTATTCCTCAGCTGACAAATTATTGTGCCAGTGATGGCTTCAGGCTCCAATATGATTTTTCCTTCCTCGTCAAGTTCTGGAAATACAGTTTGAACTGGGATCTTGTATCCTATAACCTTATTTAAGCATGAAACATGGAAAATTGGGTGTACTCGTGAAGATGCAAGAAACTCCATTTTGTATGTGTTAAGAACCTGAGTAGATCTACCAATATACTTCATAAATAACCAATAATAAACCATAAACCATTCACCATAACATTAACACAAGAAATAAAGAAAACCCTTGAGGTAGGGTAACACCATATATTAATCCTTATGGAAGAATAAAACTCCTCAAGCAATCCTTGCTTGTACAATCACAATATTCTTCACTATNACGATCCTAGTCACCAAATCCATTAAATCTTCCTCCCTGGATCCTAACATCCAAAAGTATCTCATTCATCATAACCCCCAAACCCCGAGGATGCATGGGCAACCCAAAATTCATAAAAAAATATATTCCTCTTAGACCTATAGTGAGCACCATAGGATACCCCACTCATGCACTTAATTGTTTTCTTGCAGATAAGCTACATGCCTTCATCAACAAAACCTCCTCTTTTATTAAAGATTCCATCAATTTCATTCATAAAACTCAGAATCTTCACCTTGATGATCAACAACTCATGGTTAACTTTGAAATCTTTTCTTTATTCACCAAATTTTTTATCTTGGAAGCCCTAACCCTTATCTCCAAACTCATTCACCCTGAAATTCTTAACCTCATTGAAATCTTCCTCTCTTCTACCTTCTTTACCAACATAGTTACCAACTTAATGAGAACTCTACAAATTTCTCATTTTTTGGGGGGTCAAGTTTTTTACCCTGTTTTAAAAAATGGTGCTACTGGTAGCACCCCCTCCATTTTTAGGTGGTTTTTTGATATTTTAAATTTTCTGATACATAAGGTTTCCATTTTTTTTAAATGCTTGTTTTTTCATTTATTTTCAAATTGTTCATTTTTTTTTATTTTGTATTTTCTCAACAATGTTTTTTCATATATTTTCAAACTTTTTTATTTATTTTTATTCAATGGCATTTTTAATCACATTTCCATGCTCCATCCAATGTTAAAAATGTTGTACACCATTTATTTTTTTAAAATTAATATTTTTCATATAATTATGTGTCCTTAATTAAGTTATGGTTCCATAGTTTTTAAATATAGTGGAAAATATCATTTTTAATACATTTTTTTACCTTCAGTTTTGTTGGAACATGTTTAATTTTGAGATTTTGAGCTTTAGACTTTGCCTCTTAGAAATACAAATTTCACCCAAAAAGAAAAATAAACTTAGAGATTCTCCTTTTAAATTTAAATTTAAATCCATCGCTTGTTGAAAAGGCGCTTACGATATCCACCATCGACCAACTACTCTAATTTTATCAAACGGTCTTAATGATCTCTGAATTGTAGAAACTACTTGAGTTTTAAAGAAAGTCTCTAACATTTGCTTCGGAGCTTCATGCTTTGGGTATTCCAACAAGTCTAAATAATGAAAACCCTGAATTTACGAAATGCCGAAGTACTTAAGGCTAATTCAAGGTTTAAAATATGATAAAGTAAACATAAAAATGAGTAATAGGAGATTAACTTCTTCATGAATTTGAACTTTGGGATATTTATACCCTAATTGTGTCCAACTCACGAACACCGAAGTATTAATGATATGTATGATTGGATAAAGTTAACGATTTGAATTGCAATTAGCAGTTTTTATTCAACGAAGAGCTTACCTATTTCTCTTTACAGACATGCTAATTTTTTGCACCATGAAAAGTTGCAAGAAAACTTGATGGATAATATTTCAGAATCTAGTGGAATGATAAATCAGTTCAAAAGATAGATAAACTGAGAAAAGGACCAAATATAGCAGGGAAGGGGCTAAATAGACAACAAAAAGAGCACAAACTCTCTGGAGCACTAAGTCCCTGAAGTGAGAGATCTGATGTTGTGTGTCCTTTTGATTTGGAAGACTGGGATTTACTTTAGAACTTCGAGCTTTGGGCATTCGAGATGCTTAAAATCACAAACCTCCCAAAGTGCTAAGTCCCTGAAGTACACGATGTCCTTCCACATGTCCACTTCGATCAATGGTCTAGATGGGCTTTGGTTCCTTGAGAGATATTTACTCATCACTGCTTGCCTCCCCCTCGGGAGTACGGAATAGCCAGATACGGGAATTGTCTAACACATGTCCCTCGCTTATATTGATGGACAGGAATTGCACGAAATGTGCTCTATCTTCCCTACATATGACCAAGAGCTGTGACCTCGGCTTAAATTTTGGTGCATATCTCACTTTGCGAAGATCGACAGTTGGATTTTAATGGATCATGCAGATCGGCGACTGAGAGCGATTGTGGGGGGAGAAGTTGCTCAGGATTTAATTTTGAAGGGAGGTCCTACAATTTAAACCACAATTTTCTCTCAGGGGTATGTGGCATCACTAGGTGCATTTCTAGATGAAAAGCGAGTTACTTCAATGTTAAGAACCAAATATCAATATAGCATAGAAAAACCTCAGAATAAGTACTTAATGCCTTGAAAAAGAGAGAAATTCAGATAATAAGCCTCTTCGAGGGGGCAACCTCCTTATGCCCACATAAATGTACAATTACAATATTATTCCAAATGAAAAGGTCTCCTTGGTATATATAGGAGACTAGGAGGTATAATTACAACTAATGGACTAAAGCTGACATAAATAAAATAACATTACTAATGTAATATGCCCCAATTAAGGGGTAATGAGCCATTATTTAGGGATTAACATGCCCCTCCCCTTGAGACAAGTGTTGTTCGCAATGCTTGAGTAACTCTGGATAGTTCTGTATAAAAGACTCATCTTCCCAAGTGGAATCTTCAGCCGGTAGTTTCCTCCATTTAATGAGATAATCTGAAATGGATCTATTCCTCGACTGATAAATTATTGTGTCAGTGATGGCTTCATGCTCCAATATGATTTTTCCTTCCTCGTCAAGTTCTGGAAATATAGTTTGAACTGGGATCTTGTATCCTATAACCTTATTTAAGCATGAAACATGGAAAACTGGGTGTACTCGTGAAGATGCACGCAACTCCATTTTGTATGTGTTAAGAACCTGAATAGATATACCAATATACTTCATAAATAACCAAGAATAAAACATAAACCATTCACCATAACATTAACACGAGAAATAAAGAAAACCCTTGAGGTAGGGTAACACCATATATTAATTCTTATGTAAGGATAAAACTCCTCAAGCAATCCTTGCTTGTACAATCACAATATTCTTCACTATGTTTCATTACATTGCCTATACTTATTTATATAGCTCTCCCTATCTCCTAGGAACCTTCTAGAGAGACTTATCACATTTATTACATCCAACTACCATAGTGGGACTTTATTAATATAGTGGACCTAGTCCACCTTACATTGAATGACCACATTCCCATATATTAATTGAATTCTACTAATAAAAAATAACTACATTCCCATTGGGTACCTCCCTAGGTATACTACATTCCATCCCCCTTCACATGTTTCGTCCTCGAAACATGAGAAGAAACCATACACTATGACCGACTAAGCAATGTAGTCAACTGGTACCAAGTACGACCATCCATCCATCCCAATGGAAGTCGAACATGATGTCTATTTTCTACCTTTCCACCCTTATCTTTCTCTCAATCATGTCGGGGTTGCCATGTGATTGTTTCTGTAGCTTGAGCTCTTCCCGTAGTGCTGGTAGTCCTCCATGCATCTCTTGATCAGTTTCCTGTCTGGTGCCCTGCTGGTGCATAAATGTGTTCATGCACATGACCTTGCCTTGATGACTTTTGCATCTCTATATGATGTGGATGGTGATATACAACAACTATAGGAATTTGTTCTTTTTTCTTCAAATCTGCAACACTTTGTGCCTTTGAGTCAATGACCTTCTTAGCTTCCTAATTATGTCCTTCTTGTAGTTTTGCTTCATCTCCTTCTGTAGACTCTGCCTCTGATTCAACTTCAGACTGGGCAATAACTTCTTTTCTAGCCTCCATGGATCCATATTTCTTACTAAGAGACACTTCCTGCAATGTGATTTTCTTTTTCTTGTACCACAACTTTAAAAACTTCTTTTGCACATTAACATTAATGGTACCCACTGATTCTATCCAAGGATATCCCAAAACAATATCCACTTCATCCATATCCATAGCATAAAAATCTGAATGCATCACATATTTATCCATGGTAATCTTCAAATCTTTAAAATCTTTGAAAATTTGAACATTTAAAAATAGGAGGATGCCCCCTCGAAGAGGCATGAACAGGAGAGGATCCTTTCCATAATAGGATCCATTGTATGGTGTTGCCCTACTTCAAGGGTTTGATGGTAATAAAGGCGATTTTTCATATTTTTCTTGTATATCTATTGTGTTTCTTTTGTATTCAGCATTGGGTTCTTAACAAGTGGTATCATAGCACTTTCCTTGGGCAAACATTGTGGGCAAATATTTTTTATTTTTGCAGATTTTTTTTTCGGAGAAGAAAAAAGAGGGCCGTGAAATTATCAAAGTTTTTAGTATATTTTTGTACAAAATTTGTATAAAAGGGTTGTATATATGAGTTCCTCTTAGAAAAACACCAAATTAAAAAAAAAAATCATCTGAAACAGAGTCCGGGAAGTTAAGATATTGAAGTTTTAAAATCTGCAAATTTTCAGGATTTTTTCCGCGGACGGCGGTAAGATTTTTTTTTATTTCTGTAGCATCTGGAGGCCGAATTTGCCCAAATAAATTATATATCTGAGTTCCTTTCACAATTTCACCCAATTTTAAAAAACAAATCAGCCAAAATGGAGTCCGGGAAGTGAAGTTATGAGCATTTTAACTTCAACAGTTTTTTAGGATTTTTCCAGAAAAAAACTGCGATTTTCTGTCGTAACTTATTGGGTGAGTTCATAGGATGCTCAAATGGCTATTTCTTATCAAAACATGAAAGAATTTCTTGAATCATTTAAAGCCCAATTGTTTCACACATTGGATGACAGAATGGATGCATTTGTACATGGCCTCACAGACGTCCTCAATGATAGTTTTCGTAGTATTCAAAATTCATTGAATAACATGCATGAGAGATTTCTCATGGAGGGCCTCAGGGATGAATATAATCAAGAAATATATGCTTGGTATGATTTTGAGGATGATTGTGATGATTGGTATATGGACAGTTGTCATTTCTGGGATGAAAACCACTTTCATATTTTATTTGATGACGCTACTCTACCTTCTGTAGAGAACATCAATGTTCCACATCAGGAGCTAGTTATCAGCGTTCGGTCTACATATTCTACAGTGGAATTATTCATTCCAAATTCTGCTACGACCCTTTTCCACTAAGTGGATGGATCTTATTATTTGGATCCACATGATAGGTGTCAGTATTTGGAGCATCATTTGGAGTTGGTTATTGGGTTCCAAAATCTTCCATGAGGAGTTCACATGAGCACTTGGACATGGGACTCGGGCTTACAATGGTGGTTGGACTACTTTAGCATGGTGGATTTACTTTCCACATGGGACCTTGGTTTTTCAGTCTTCTTCAGCATTATGGTCCACAATTATAAATGGGACCCTGGTATATGGTTGTACATCAAGCATTGAGGAGAACGCTTTCATAAGGGGGATGGAATGTAAGGTAGCTAGAGAGGTAGTGGGGGAGCCTAAAGGGCCCATAGTGATAATAGTGGAGGTCATTCAATGTAACATGGACTAGGTCCACTATATTATTAAATAAGGCCCACTATGATAGTTAGATATAATAAATGGGTAATTAGATATAATAAATGTATGAGGATTTCTTAGAAGGTTCTACTTCTAGAAGATTCCTCCTCTAGAATGTTCTTAGGTGATGGTAGAACTATNCCTCGAAGAGGCAAGTGAACAGGAGAGGATCCCTTCCATAATAGGATCCACTGTATGGTGTTTCCCTACCTCAAGGGTTTGGTAATAATAAAGTGTGGTTTCTTCTATATTGCTTCGTGGATCTATTGTGTATTCAGTAATTGTGGTGATTATATTTGTAGATCTATTCAGGTTCTTAACAGTATGCCATAGTACCAATCTTTTGCAACACCTTATAAGGGCCATAGTACTTTGGTGATAATTTATTATCCTTCTTGGCTTGCTTGAGGGATATCTATTTGCATGGTTGTAGTCTTAAAAACACCCAATATCCTACTTCAAAACTTCTTTCACTATGATGTTGATATGCTTGTTGTTTCATGTGATTTTGTGCCATGGTGTTAGCTTCAGAAGTCACTCTTGGATTGCTTGCAAGAGAAGAGCCCGAAACCCATCAGTTTTATGTCACGGTTTGTTTATAAAGGGATGATCAAATGGAGATAAAGACTCAAGGAGGTATCACTCTAACTCAAGGACTGGGTCTAGCATGCAAGGAGAAAAGGAGGTCTTGATCTAACTTTAGCCAGTGGGTTGATTAAAAGGTGGGCAGGTGGAAGACTTGGTAAGAAGGATGAACAAATGAATTTGGGCTACAGGCTTACAGCAGTTTGCAGAAGAAAGAATATAAACGTAAGATCTTCTTGGTTCAGGGTCTTAAGAAACTGAAGGTGGACTTGACTGGACCCTCCAATTCCAAGTCACTCAGCGTTGGGAAAATCACAAGAACTAATTAGAGACATCGAAACTATTACAATGATCCATTACAACATCATCCTATAATAGCTACATCTCGACAGGACCCTCCAATTCTGAGTTTCTCTAACATAGTGTAACAAAGATGCAAAAGAAATTGGCATTCATAAGACAAGAAGTCTCAAAAGTTCATACATAACCAGAGTATTAGTGATTCATTAAAGCTTTACAACTGGGATCTCTGCTCGACCATCGATTCCCCCCCAAAATGCTGAAAACACCTTCATATATTCAAAACAACAACAACAACAAAATCAAGATGTTGCATTAAAAGCTTTGCGTCTGCATGGCTTCTGACAATCTACACCTGCAATCTTTGACTAATCGTGCACCTACAATAGATGCGATCGAACTCTTGACAGATCCGTGGATGAATCGACGTGCTTTAATTCGGTGCCAAACTTTCCCATTATGGCGGAGGTGAAGTCTAACCACCACCAACTACCTCAATAACTGCTTCATTGGGATTGAGAATGGCCCGGCCAACTCGGCACTTTTGGTACATGGAGACCCCTTGCGCTGCCACCTAGATTGGCTGATTGGCTTGATGAATATGCATGGAGTCCAGTGCGAAGGATGGGGCGCATGATAGGAGTGGTGGCGCCAAAACCATGAGGGTGAGATAAGGAGTGATGAGGTGTGGGGAAGGTGATAGGGGAAGATACATGGCGGAAGGTGATAAGCAGAGGGGGCGAGTGATGAGACGCAATAGGCACATTTTAATGGAGGCTGACATGGAGGAGAGTGGGACACATGGCAGGTGGTGAGTGGATGATGAGATGGGGAAGGGACCACTTGGATTAAAGAGTGGAGAAGGACATATGACACATGGAAACAAGGGAAAGGTGGCTCCGGAGGAT
>JZKD02S1875580.1:26697-40228 GCA_000966675.3 Picea glauca
ACTCTGATACCAATTGTTGATACTAAGAGGGGGGTGAATCAGTATCAAGTACAATTTAAAACATTTTTCAACTTATACTTAAACCATTCAACTATATCCAATGAGAAATGAACAACAGTACAAGAGTTACACCAATACACCACAATACACCATGCACAATATATGAGAAATAGTCAATGGTTATTGTTCAAGGGAAGTAATGACTTCCAAAGGTAGCTACAGCTTCCAAACGTAAAGGGAGGGATAAACCTCCAAGAGGAAGATACAATCCTCCAATATCAAGAGAGATTTTAACTCTCCATCCTTTCCCCTTCCTTCCACCCAATAATATATGAGAGATAATAAAACTTCACATTAAATCATCACCATCAACCAATCATCACATAGAACCTAATAATGCTTCCTGAGACTTCTTCAACTTGTACAATTATTCAATTCTTAGAGAACTCTGATCCTATACATAATATTACTCAATTTATTCTCTGAAACTCCTCCAAGTTCCACTCCTTGAATCCTCCCCAAAAAGAATTTATAGAAAGAATGGTAGACTTTATTCAATTCTGGTCTATTCAAGAGACCGAACTTGTACAGAATTCCCTGCAATCAATATTTAACATCCAATTTTGAAACTTGCACAAAAGAAACTAAAGTCCATACTCTTTCCAATGAAATTTGTCCCACATAATTTGGATTCTCGATGAAGAAGTTATGACTATTTTACCCGGAACACATGTTTATTGACTAGATTCAAGACTGGTCACAAACCCTATCTTCCATAGAGTGTATCTCCATAATTATAGCGATTCAAGAGACGAAATTTTTACCATAGGTACCTTGATATGTCCTCTCAATACCATAGCAATTTCACCATCTAAATCGTTCTAGAAAAAAGGTTATACAAAAAATGGTAAGGTGACCTGAAAATAACATACCTTAGAACACATCACCAAAAGACTTCATCCTCCCTTGAAATCCGGCCTTCTTTACTTCTTATTTCCTATGAAATTTTAATTGTATCAAAATGAATGTATAATGATGTTTATTTATACCATTTATTTCACTTCATTTTAACATTAGGGCCAACCTGACACTTTCTTATTTTGTAATTCTTTTCTTTAATTATCTTCAGGGCCTACATGTACTTCCTTCTTCAATTCAGTTTGTCATCATCAAAAATTAATTTCTCCTCAACCATGAGGATCCACATGACATGCCACATACCACCGGAAACAAAATGATGTATGCTATCCATTCATGGGTGTTGTATATGCATGTGCATTGTCCTTCATGTCCAAATACCTTTATCAATCTTGCGGTCCAAAACCCATGACTAGGGTTGACATCAATGACAACAACCAATCTTCCAACAATTATCTCTCCCACTTTGACATCAATGGAAAAGTGTAGTTCTCTCCTTGGGGATGCTCCCCCCGCATGAACTCTCCTTGGTGTGTCTCCCCTTGTTTGGATTCCTTTGAGCTTCCTCTGAATAATCTCTCCCTCTTTGGACAAGGGATATCACTCTAATTAATGTTGATGGCATGGATTCCAATCATCTCTCCTCCTAGAATCATGTTGTTGCAACCAATCATGGGAAGAAGAATAACTCCCCCTGTGGGTATGTCTCCCCCTATCTTCTTTGCAAGATGAACAATATGTTATTATTGCAATTTGATTCTACTACAAATGTTACTGATCAACTAGAACATATATCAACTTCTCAAGAATGATCTTATCTTCCTATGACGATCCTTGGACCTTTCCATGCATCAAAATTGTGCCATACCATACATCATGGAGCAAACGATATGTCAACAATGAATAGAGAATCATGAACAAAACATCAACCACGTACATAATGTGTCATAATGTGTTCCAACCATGCACAACACCCATGTACATCAATACTATACAATATACCATAAGATATCATCAATGGAGTGTATCAACCATATGCCAATAACATGTGCCAATTGTTTACCAACCATATGCCTCTAGCAACATGCCAACCATGTGCCTCAAACAAGTGTCATATCACTCATGATATTCTTCTAACATGAACCAAGTGCCACAACCATGTATCTCAACCATCAATATATAAACCAAGCATCTCAACTATATCATCCCATACATCATGTACCAAAGAAAGTGCATCAACCATGCACCAAACCTCAACAAGATGAACCACAATCAAGATGTGTTCTCATACATGTATGTTATATCAACCATAAACCATGTTCCAAACATAATGCTAGCAAGTGCCTCAACCAATGTACCAAGTACGTACAAATCATGCATCAACTATAGATCAAGCTATGACTCATCAATGATGTATAACATAACCATATCATCAATTCATCAACTAAATAGCCCAATATTTAGCTCAACCACATGCCAAATGCATGCACCAACAAATATGCCTCTAACAATACATCATAATATATATCAATGGAGCTTACATATGTACCATCCATGTACTATAATAGATATGCCTCAAAACCATTCACTACAACAAATACTAAGTAGCCAATAGTTCATCTAAACATGTACCAATAGTGTTCCTCAATAGATCAATGATATACCTCTAGTTATCATCACATCAACATGATATGTCTGATAAACAACATGTCATAACTTCACTACTAAAAATACATAACTAGCATTGTTCCTTAGCATTAAAATGCCTCAATCCACACTCTAGGGTTAGTACCATGCATCCAACATAGGCATGAAGCACATGATCCAACACTCAACCACATATTATCACCAACATTCATCAAACACACATGCAAGAATATAATCATGAAAACCTATAATAAACCATGTCAGATCCTGCAAAATAGAGTTATACCATCAAACCATGTTGCAACTCATCTATACACCCCTCTTCTTGAGGCTTTTACCAAAAATACGTGACATTTTCCACAGACATCTCACGTATGTATGTGACCTTTCTATAGGTCACCTCATTTATGTATGAAAATTTTCTCACAGGAGCCCGCGTATTCCTAAAAAAAAGTAAATATTTTGTGATTCTTTGTCCCTTCATTCATGTCTAGTTGTTTAGTCTTCTTCATCCACTTCTAAGAGTGTCATGTAATTTGAGTATTGTTTCTTTTAGCTTCCATCCTTTCAACCTTTTCTCTCTTTCATTATCTTCTTGCCATATCATTTGAATAAATCCTCATGGATTTTCTTCTTGTGTTCCAGCAATCCTGGTATTTGTGGCCAAATCCACTGCAGATATAGCATCTCATGGTGTGACAATGTGAAACAATGTGTCCTACAAGATTACATCTCTAGCATCTTATCATGTTATTGAATCTTATAAAATCTATCCTTACATAATGTGTGCAATCCAAATTTTTGTGACCATATTCATTACCTATGAAACAATGAACCTTGAAAACATTTTCATACCTTTTCTTTTGTGTCAACCTCAATGATGATATATTATTGTATTGTATTTCCTTGTTTGTTGGCAGGTTTTCGACCGATGTGTTCCTTGTTCCCTACACACACTCGACAAAGTATTTCAGCTATTACTCTATTCTAACTTCATACTTTGGGGGGACCATCGTTACACATTATTTTTGTCACCCCTATGATTGTTAATGATGTAAACCTACGCTTTGTCTTTAGAAGGATCAGTGGCCTTAATCCTTGAAAAAGAATGATGACACTTTTTCCCAGAGAGATGAAATTATACTTTTCCTTTGTCAAAAACCTTATAAAAATGGATCACTGCACCTTGCTTAGTGTTAAGGGTGTGACGATCTAGGATCATCGCAGGTTGCACCATAGTGGCATGTGGATTCATCACAGTTTTCTCAGTTTTAAGGGTGAGTCGATTTTCGTAGAAAGGAAAAAGAGGAATTTCTTAAAATTTCTAGAATATAAGCTTCGAGGGTGAGGTGGCCTTCGATCGGTTTGGATCTAAGTCACTTCCCTGATCTCATGGGATCATCCTAACCTCCTCACCCTATCCTTTTCCTCTTATAAAAGGAGAAGAGTTCTCATGGGGAAAGTTGGATTGAGTTGGCTAGTGCTTAGTTGGAAAGTTCTTGAGTTTTGTAGCTTGGAGTTTTTGGAGCTTGTATGTTGGCTTTGAGCTTTGCTTTGTCAAGATAGATTGTTGATATCAGAATCCTTGGAGAAGAAGTGTGTGGGAAGAAAATAACTATTGGAAGGTACCTTACAACATCAAGGAATTGGTTGTATTCTCCTTTTTGTATCTTTAATATAGTGATATATATCTTTCCCATAAAATTGGTCTTATTTTATTGTATGACTCCTTGATCACATACATAGGTTTTGTTGAGTATACGTTGTTGTTTTCACTTTGTTGGCTTGTGTATTTTTACAGGTTCAGTATCCCATAAGCCTTGGAATGGAGAGTAGTGGGAGGCTAAACAACATTTAAAAGGTATGTTGTTTATCTCTTGTTAGTTAGTATGATTGATAATTAAAACTTAGGGAAAGTTTTATATTCTGTCTTGTTTTGTTCTAGTTTCGGGGTGAAATGTAACACCCTGTTTCCCCCAGTCTATAAAAATAACTATATTGACCAAGAACTATGGAAAACTCAAAGTTGTGGATGTTTTATTTGATGGAACTTTGTATAAAAGGTCGATGAATGTAAATTATGTTATGAATATGTGTTGCATGGCTGTTGTGAGGGGATGTGCTAAAAGATACCACAATGGCTAATGAAGGGTGGTGGAAGGGACCTGGAATGGTTGCATTAAATTCCACCAAACCATCATCATATTGGTTTTTAATTTCTCAAAGACCAAGGAAAATCTCTGACCCTGGAATGAATTTCCCATCAGGATGGTAGGTGACGAGGATCCTCCAGAGTTAATGAGGGGATGGGGTGAATCGCCCATCTGTAAAGATCTCAGACTAGACCAAAGAAGGGAAATAAAGGAAGTGTGGGAAGGGTATAGAAAGGGGAGTGTGTGTGATAGGGATTGCGGAAGAGAACCACAAAACTCTGGAACCATAGGGAGTTTTGAACACTGGAGAAGGAGAGTAAATTTTGTCCTGGATTTTTGTCTGTATCAGGAGAAGGAGTAAGAGATTGAATCTTATAGAATTATGGTCTAGCTCAAGGGTGGCTAGTGGTAAATCCGTCTGGAGTCACTGAGCCTATGGTTAGCTGGAAACGAGCACCCCTCTCAGCAGTTGCATCACGCCTTGTGGTTCTAATAAGTGTTTTATGCCTTATATTTTGAATTGAATATCATGGATGAATGTTTATAATTATATGCCATAGTTTATGTCTATGTAAATAATTTAATTTCAAAGTATGTGTCCATCCCATTGAGAATAGACCCATCTGGTTGACCTTCACAATATCCTAGGACGAATCCTCAAGAGCACCTTTCCCTGGGAATCGCATCATAAATTTGGAACCATACCTATCCTTTACCCAGAAACCTGACTAAAATCAAGGATAATTTCCCAAGAACCATCTGAAGGTTCATGCGATCCGAGTATGGAACAAATGTGCAAGAAAGAGTAGTTCTTTAAGGTTTCAGAATCGTGGGAGTTTGAAGCTCCGAAAGGTTCAATTCATGACCCAAGTTCAGAAAGGATAGTGAATCCAATTATCAAAAGGGAGTATCCCTTCGTTTGGTAGACGAACGGATGAGATCCTTTCGAAAATACCCCAGTTCTGTCAAGAACAATGGATCTAGAAGAGGAGTGTAAGTGTTAATGCCTCGACCCCTTCATCCTTTGCAAGTAGCGATGGAACCGGGACCGTTGATTCTAGGATCCATCAAGAGCTATCTAGGTCATCGATCTTAACCCTTGTGTAGATGGAAGGATGGACTCATCATAGTCCTGAAAGTCCCGATTTAATCAAGACAATCCATTCAGAAGGGATGTGTGGCAGTCGAGTGGAATTTCGCTAACTCGTGACTTGGAGTGGTCAAAGGGTAGGACCACACAAACTCATGAATTCATGAAGTAATCATGGTCATTGATCCAGGAGTGATCTAGACCATCGATTTCGCATGAATGAGTTTCAGTGTTTCGGCGTCCAGAAGACCAAAGGGCAGAATCTCTCGGTTTCGCAAGTCACGAAATCCCATCATAAGAAACCTTGATGCACTCAGTGGGTTGGCCCTAGGTTACAAGAAAGGGTCGTGTGGTAGAAGGAGGAGGCAGGTGCTAGTAGTTGGCTAAGGGTCTAACTCGGGGATCGATATTTCGAGACCCAAGAATTTGAATAAATGAGAAGTTGAGGGACATGAAGTCCCGAAATCGCGAAATGTGAAATAACCTATGGTTGTAGGCCGTGGTCATAGCATCATGTTCATGTGGAGGAGGGTCACTTCGTGATCATAGATGAGAGGGCTAGCACGCGCTAGGCCCCTTAATCACTTTCAGTACTTAAGTAGATGAAGAGGTTGGGACACCTTGCATCAGGATCCCTGATGTCATGAAATGTGATGAGCCTTTTAAACTAATCCTATGGTCATGGGTCCCTATCATGAGGTGGAGGATGAGGAATGAGATAGCCTACGCTAGGCCCCTGTAGGAATTTGGGAATTTTGTTCTTTGATAAAAAGGCAAAAAAAATTGTTATGCCACCGTGGGTGTGTGAAAAATTGGTATTAGAGCACAGTTACAACACTTGGCCTACTTGGGCTCATGAGAAAGTCACATAGAAACTCCATTTGAAGTACTCTTAAAAAGAGTGACCCTCTATATAAACCCCCTTTACCAAAAGTCGAAGTTAAGAATGTTATTAAAGAAAAGAATGAAATCTCTACTGTGTGTATGTATTTGAGAAATGTGAATTTATGTGTTGGTTATGAATGAATATAATGTTATCTAACAACAAGTGTTTTTTCTATACACAAGTGAACGATCAACCATGGGAAAACTACAGACGTATAGAATGGTGATGTACCAAAAGGTGGGGGAAGGCTCCCATAATAGAGACAAAGAGTTTGATGAAAGGAGGGTTGTAGAGACCCCTCCAGATCTAGCTAAGACTGTGGGGAGTCTCATGGCCAAACTACAAAGCTACAAGGACGACAACGAGAGGTTGATAAAAGAGCAATAGAAGAAAACATAAATTAATTTAGTCTTGTTACAAAGTTTATCCGACATACAAAGACAACTGCAGCATGGACCTGACACCAGTCACAAGGATCAACGATAGACAAAGAAGAGTCAAAGTCCACATAAGATATGGAAACTTGGCCTTTTGAGTGGCTACACTAGGAAGAGAACCTCATGGAAGGCCCACCCCGGAGATAGGGGACGGGCGTTGAATGTTTCCTCTGAAAAGGAAACTGGAGAATCAAAGGGATCTTCTAGTAGAAGAACTAGTTCATATTCCCGAAGAAAATGGAATAACCGAAATCATTCCAAAAGTCATAATATCGAAGAATTCAAGAAGGCCAAACCACCCTCTTTCGACGTTGAGATAAAGAGAGGAGAGGAAGTGGAGGCTTGGATGCTTGGACTAAAGAATTATTTTAGAGTCCATGACTTCTAAAAAACCTTGAAGGCCCGAGTAGCCACTTTCAACATGAATGGAAAGGATTCCATTTGGTGGGAAGACCTTAAGAATGTAAAAGGGATTCACGAAGAAGACATATATTAGGAATGGTTTGAAATATACTTCAGGAAGAAGTATCTGTCAGAAAAGTATTTCGACGAAAAGACTAAAGAATTCTATGAACTCAAGCCGGGGAAACTCACAGTAGAAGAATATGTCAATAGATTTCTTGAGATGTTGAGGTACATACCCTACATAAAAGTAGAAAAGGAAAAGGTGCAATTATTAATCAATGGGCTACCTAAGGACTATCAAAACAAGATTGAGCTTGACGAGCCAAGGACCTTAGAGGACACTATCCGAAAGGCAAGATATTTTTATGAACATTTTGGGCTTCGGACAGAACCTTGTGAAGGCTGGAAGCAAAAGAGTGGTTCGAGATTCCATAAAAAGGGGTTTAAATCCCCAAGATTTAAAAACTATAAAAAGGATACAAGGATGAGATTTCCTACCCAAAGTGTACACCAACAGAATTTCCCCTCTGAGAGCAGAAATAAGCCTTTTGGGTCAACCCCTGAAAAGACTGATAATCCAAAGAAATAACCCTTGAAATGTTGGGGTTGTGGAGAAGAACATCTACTAAGGGACTTCCCTCTTTGACAAAAAAACAGTAGGATAATTTACAACGTCTAAGAGGCTACCACTGTCAATGACATGGCTAGGAGTATGCCGAGAATTTATGCAGCCATGGATAATAAACAAGTCGACCACCAAGCTTCAGTGGTGGAGATGGAAGGTATGATCACTAACCACCTAGTGTCTATTCGAATTGACCCTGGTTCAAATTTGAGTTATATATCCCCTCAGGCTATTGATAAGTGTAAATTGAAGCCACATAAACATGTCAAACCATGGTTGGTATAGTTAGCCACTGGCACCAAAAGAAAGGTAGCGAAGATCATATCAGCTTGCCAATTCACTATGGGTGGATTATCCACCCAAGAAACCCTTAACATACTACCCCTAGGATCATATGACCTATTGATTGGCATGGACTGGCTAGCCGCATATAAATCCAGAATGGACTGTTACCATAAAACCTTAGAATGTGTAAGTGAAGAAGGAAGGAGGATTACCCTTCAAGGGATCCAGAAACCTGTCTTGGTGAGATGAATATCATCCCTTCAAATGAGAAAGTATTTCAGAAAGGGATTCCCACTATATGTGATACAAGTGTTGGAATCGGTCGAGAACGACAAACCAAGCCTTGAAGACCACCCCATACTAAGAGAATTTAGAGATGTGTTTCCAAAAGAGGTATCGGGTCTACCTCTGAGAAGGGACATTGACTTCTTGATAGAACTTGCACCAGGAACGGTGTTAGTGTCTAGGACACCCTACAGGATGAGCACACCTGAGCTAGTTGAGCTTAAATTACAACTAAAATAAATGATGGACAAAGGCTATATCTGACCCAGTACATCTCCATGGGGAGCACCAGTCATGTTCATGAAAAATAAATATGGTACCCTATGAATGTGCATAGATTATAGACAACTCAATAAGGTAACCATAAAGAACAAGTACCCCTTACCCCAGATCGATGACTTGTTCGATCAATTGGGAGGTGCTTCCATATTCTCCAAGATTGAATTGAGATCTAGATACCATCAAGTCTGAATTAAGGGTGAAGACATCCACAAGACTACCTTCAGAACAAGATATGGTCACTATAAGTTTGTGGTAGTACCATTTGGATTAACCAATGCCCCTGCCACTTTTATGTGCTTGATGAACAATGTGCTCAGCAAATTCCTAGACAAATTTGTAATAGTTTTTATTGAAGATATCTTAATCTACTCCAAGAATAGAGAGGAACATGAGGAACATATTATATTTGTGCTTCAAGTTATAAGAGAACATCAGCTCCATGCCAAGTTTATAAAGTGCAATTTCTTCCAGAATCAAATACATTACTTGGGCCATGTCATATCTAAACAAGGGGTAGCATTAGATCCTGACAAGATCAGGTCTATCATGGAATGGCCTACCCCAAAGGACATTTCAGACATCATATCCTTTATGGTATTAGCAGGATATTATAGGAGATTTATAAAAGGATTCTCCAATATCGGTTGTCCAATCACTTCCCTCCAGAAGAAGGGAGTTAAATTCCTTTGGACCCCAAAATGTGAAGAAAGGTTTCAGACCCTAAAACACCTACTGGCCCATGCACTCGTGTTGAAGATCATCGATCCCAAAACTGACTTCCTTGTGTGCACCGATGCCTGCAAGGAAGGGCTCGAAGGAGTCCTTATGTGAGAAGGAAGCTATGAATCCCAAAAATTGAATGAGCACGAAATCAACTATGTGACCCATGATCTAGAATTGGCCACCATAGTGCACGCATTAAAAATGTGGAGGCATTACCTCCTGGGTAGGAAATTTGTACTTATGATAGACCACTATGGATTACGACACCTGCTTGACCAACCAAAACTCAATTCTAGACAAGCTAGGTGGATGGCCTTTCTTAGCGAGTTTGATTTCGAAATCAAACATATCAAGGGAAAGGAAAATAAGGTGGTCGATGCCCTTAGAAGAAGTATGAAAAAAATTCATCTGGTAGTGGTGAGAACCTGTGAGACCAACGTCAGGGAAAGAGTCAAGAATGCACAAGAAACAAACATGTTCTTCCAGACCATGACCTCAAACCTGGAGAAATAACCCACAGGGCTAAAGTACGAAGGCTATCAGATGTTGGATGGAGGTCTACTAACTTACAAAAATAGATTGTATATTCTAAACTGTGATGACTTGAAGATGTTCATAATGGATGAACTACATAAAAGACCATATACTGGTCACCCAGGATACCAGAAGATGATCACGTCCACCCGGAAACAATTCTATTGGCCTGGATTGAAGAAAGACATAATTGAGTATTTAGCCAAATGTATAGAATGCCAACAGGTTAAAGCAGAACACCGACACCCGGCAGGATTATTACAACCTCTACCAATCCCAGATTGGAAATGGGAGACCATCTCCATGGATTTCATCACCAGATTACCAACATCGGACAGTCAAAATGACGCCATCATGGTATTGTTGGATAAATTGAGCAAATCCGCTCATTTTATCACCGTCAAATCGACTTGCAAGGAAATATACATCGCCAACATATTCATGAAGGAGATATTTAGACTACATGGCATGCCTAGGGAGATCGTGTCTGACAAAGACATGAAATTTACCTCAAACTTTTGGAAATCCTTGATGGCTAGTCTGGAGACCAAATTATTGTTCAGCACAGCCTATCATCCTCAAACCAATGGATAGACGGAAAGAGTGAACCAAATATTAGAAGACATTCTAAGGAGGCATGTAATACATCAACCTAAAAAGTGGGAATATTACCTACCACTGGTGGAATTTGCCTACAACAACGGCTACCAAGAATCACTAAATATCATCCCTTTCGAAGTCCTCTATGGTAGGCTATGCAACACTCCAGTCAGTTGGATTAATCCCATAAATAGAATTACTATTGGACCCAACATGTTGAAAGAAATGGAACACCAAGTGACTCGGATAAAGAAAAATATGAAAGTCGCTCAGAACAGACAGAAAAGTTACGTTGACAGAAAGATAAACCCTAGATAATTCAAGATGGGAGACCACATATATCTCAGCGTTAGGCCCAGTAAGAGTTCCCTGAGGATGGGAGCTTGTTCCAAGTTGGCACCTCGATATTGTGGACCCTTTGAAGTTCTAGATAGAATGGGGCCTATATCCTATAGGCTAGCACTTCCTCCCATAGTAAAAGAACATAATGTTTTCCATGTTTCATTGTTGAAGAAACATGTACATTATTCTAATCATCTAATTGACTGGTTTGTGAACTAGGTGGAACCGGAGGGACAATTTCTGCAAGAACCTCTATGCATACTAGACAGAAAGGAAACCCCACTCAGGCACTGAACCATTGCACAAGTCAAGGTGCAGTGGAAACATTTTGGCCCCGATGAGGCTATTTGGGAAAAGGAATATGCCATGAAACAGGCATATCCGATTTTGTTTACTTCTGTACATACACGTCATAATTGATAGATAGAACATCGAGGATGATTTTCCTTTAATGGGGAGGGAATTGTAACACCCTGTTTCTCCCAGTATATAAAAATAACTATATTCACCAAGAACTATGGCAAACTCAAAGGTGTGGATGTTTGATTTGATGGACCTTTGTATAAAGAGTCGATGAATGTAAATTATGTTATGAATATGTGTTGCATGATTGTTGGGAGGGGATGTGATAAAAGAGACCATGATGGCTAATTAAGGGTGGTGGAAGGGACCTGGAATGCTTGTGTTAACTTCCACCGAATCAGTACCATAATGGTTTTTACTTGCTCAGAGACCAAGGCAACTCTCTGACCCTGGAATGAATTTCCCATCAGGATGGTAGGTGAGGAGGCTCCTCAAAAGTTAATGAGGGGATGGGGTGAACCGCCCATCTGTAAATCTCTTAGACCTGACCAGAGACAAGGGAATTCACACCACACGCAATCTTGCAGAGAAGGGAAAGAAAGGAAGTGTGGGAAGAGTAGAGAAAGGGGAGTGCGTGCAACAGGGATCATGGAAGAGAACTGCAAAACTATGGAACCATAGGGAGTTCTGAACACTGGAGAAGGAGAGTAACATTCGTCCTGGATTTTTGTCTGTATCAGGAGAAGGAGAGTAAACTTCATCCTTGACTTCCATTGAGTTGGAAGTAAGAGATTGAATCTTAGAGAATCATGGTCTAGCTCGGGGGTGGCTAGTGGTAAATCTGTTTGGAGTCACTGAGCCTACGGTTGTGTGGAAACGAGCACCCCTCTCAGTATTTGCATCACGCCTTGTGGTTCTAATAAGTGTTTTATGACTTATATTTTGAATTGAATATCATGGATAAATGTTTATACTTATATGCCATATTTGATGTCTATGTAAATTAGTTAATTTCAAAGTATGCATCCATCCCATTGAGAATAGACCCATCTGGTTGAACTTCGCAATATTCTAGGATGGCTCCTCGAGAGCATATTTCCTCAAGAATCACCTCATAACTTTGGAACCATACCAATCCTTTACCCAAAAACCCAACTAAAATCGGGGATAATTGCCCAAGAACCATTTGAAGGTTCATGTGATCCGGGTCTGGAAAACCTGTGCAATAAAGAGTAGTTCTCTAAGGTTTTCTAGTCATGCGAGTTTGAATCTCTGAAAGGTTGAATTTGTGACCCAAGGTCAAAAAATCAAATTATCAAAAGGAAGTATCCCTTCATTTGGTAGATGAACGGACAAGATCCTTTCAGAAATACCCCAGGTCTATCAAGACCAATTGATCTAGAGGAGGAGTGTGGGCGTTAACTCCTCGACCCCTTCAGCCTATAAATTATAACCTTGTAAAATATCTACTGCAAACTGATATTCAGAAAAGAACAGAAAATATACAATGGCAAACACAAACATTACACAGAGATTTTTCACCTGGAAACCCAAACCGGGAAAATCAACATATATTATATTCATACATTGTGTTACATTGTTTACAATACAATATACATATAGGAGCCAGCGGCATCCAAAACCCTAACCCGATGACCTGGATTAGTCCAAAACCCTAATTCCTTAACCAGAAATAGAAAACCATAGGCAAAAAAACATGTTCCGAAAAACCACCTAATATCATGTGGTCCCGGAAATATGTCGTCCCGGTAATATGTCGTCCCGAAAATATGTCGGCCCGGCGGAAATATGTCGGCCCGAAAAAAAAAAAATCAGGGGCGTTTCCCCCGAACCCCCTGCACGCCCGGCCCAGGCACTCAGACACTACTACTCATGAAAAGAATATAACACATACCCAACATTCTCCCACTTGTTGTTTTCTTTTCACACAGGGGGTTACAGGGTTACATAGTCAACAATCCAGGGAAGCAATGCCCATGGATCCTCTACACCAAG
>JZKD02S1875592.1:0-12609 GCA_000966675.3 Picea glauca
AGTTAATTTTAGTTAAATGTTCATTTTATAGGGGTTGTTGTTTACTCAATAAGGGTAATGGGTGAAACTGAATGGTGTTTTACAGACTCAACATAAAAATAGAAACACTTAAGAGAAAAAAATGAAATAATGTTCATTCTTCACTGAAAATATGAGTGCTAAACACTTCAGACAATTGGAGCAAACTCTTTTCTTTTATGATATGCAAAAGATGCAATTTTTCTTTTAGACGATAAGCATTATTGGTGCAATATTTTCTTTAAAATGAAAAGCAACTAAAATTAAGTGACTATTTGTTTTATCAAAGCTAAACTAACTTTTTAAAAGGAAAATATTTCAAAATGAAAGAACAAATTGAAATCTAAAAGAATGATAAAGAGGAAGCACACAAAAAGGTTTTTCTTTCTAGTGATACAATGGCAAGGGATGAAAAGATATTAAAGTATACTTTCTATAAGTATTTTTGTATTTTTCTTGTTTAAACAAACAAAAGAAATAGGAAAGATTTAGGATAACCTTTCTTGTTAAAAACCAACAAGAAATAAAAAAGGAAGGTAGGAAAGAAACTCAAACTTATAAAAGTTTATCAAGAACAACAGTAGTAAAAACTATTCCAGATAATAAAATCTTGATAAATAACTTCAAAAACTACCCTCAAATACTTGAAAATGATTCACAATAGAAAGAACAAAACTTTCTTACTTTCTTTAAAAGAATCAAACTAACAAAAAATGAACTCAGACAACAAAACAAAGAGTCTCAAAGCCTCAGGAGAGACCCCAGACAGCTGGTCCACAAACTTTCAAACAAAAACTTTTTGAAAAAATCACTTTATGGAAATATGTATGTGCTTGTTATTAAGGCAAGTTGCATGTACGTGGTTGTTTATACTGGTTGGGCGTGTATGTGTATGTGAATATGATAACTATCACAATGCATATATACCCATAAACCTCAAAAAGAGATAGAAAAAGCAAACACAAAGGCACAAGTGAAACAAGATAAAGCCTCAAAATGACTACAAGCTATCAATCTAAGTACAAATAATAGTATAAAAAAAAAGAAAAACACTTCAATCAAGCAAACAAAAACATAAACCCATAAACAGGCCCACTTTGGAGAGAGATCCCATGTGGAGTCGCCAGTTCTTCTTTCAAGGAAAATCCCCTACAACAGTGGGCTATACTGCATCATATCAATGACCATACATAAACAAATTCCCAAAAGGAACATGCAACAAAAATATAATAATTGATTTCAAAATAAATAACTAACTATTGGGTGGAAGATAAATATTAACTCACCCAGAGTCCTATGGTTGATGTCATTCCTGATTGTCGTAGTTTCTTTGCTCCTTTTCAATAGCTCCTTTGCAACTTGGAAGAACCTTAAAGATGAAAGAAAATATATAGAATTAGTTATACTAATAACTACTTGTTAGTCTAATGAAATATAACAATACTCAACAACTAGTATTCTACGAAATATATGTAAAGAGATTGCAAGAAAAATGTTATGAATATACCATATTTCGAAGGAAACAATTTATATTTTTATTCAACAATTAAGGTAGTTACATATTTATACATGTCCTACATGGCGCTTCCCTATCGAGAGAAATCCCAGGTTCCTCCACCATTTCCCCTACTATACGACATGGTATTGAATTCAAATCAACCATAGGACCAAAGAGAATATAAGGGGAAACTCTTGGCAATATAGTTTGTGTTCGACAACACATGTATTCCAACAGAGGATGAAAACCTTGAATAACCACTCACACAACCAGATCAAATATCATCACACTCATTTTTTGACGTGGTAAAACCCCTATGGAGAAACATCCACGACCCCAACCAACACGGCCACTTGGAGCAGTTTATTAATGCAAAAGAAAAAGTTTACAGAGAGAGTTTACAAGAGAGTTGCTCACAATCGATCATTGACAAATGACCCTCCATTCTCTTTAAATAGAGATCATGGACCAATCAGGTGTTAAGCCGAGGATCAATGGTTGTTAAGATCGAGGAGAATATGAACCGTCAGAGCACTCTATGTCAGGAACACATCCTGACCGTCAAATTTCCTAACTAAAAATACATACTAAAGAAACACACTTTTACCTAAGAACACATTAGACCAAGTATATATTAACCAACTCCTAAGTGTTTAAATATCCTAACATCCCCCCTTAAGAACAACTTGGTATATGGTTGAAAGATTTACAGTAGTGACACAATAGGAGAAGGAAGGAGGTATTAGATCCTATCCCCCCTTGATGACAACTTCCTGAACTCTTAACATAGATCGAATCTTGGAAAAAATCACTTTTGAAAGAGACTTTGTGAAAATTTCTGCAACTTGATCTTCTATAGGGAAAAAGAGCACTTCAATAACTTGATCATGAATGTGATTTTTTATGAAGTGCATGTGTAGCTTGATGTGTTTGTTGCGATGATGATGAACTGGGTCTTTGGCGAGCTTGATGGAACTCTAATTGTCACACCAAAGGCTATTCAGATGTTGTTCTTGGAATCCAAACTTTGAAAGGATCTATCGAATCCACAAGACTTACTGACTTGCATTTACCGTTGCTCAGTACTCTGCTTCTGTTGAAGAAAGTGTAATAGCATGTTGTTTCTTACAGGCCCAAGTGATAGATCCTGGACCAAGGTTGAAAACATAACTTGTGGTAGACTTCCAATCATCGGGGTCATTGGCCCAATCTGAATCAATAAAACCAACCAATAAAGGAGTCTCCCAGGAACTGTAATGTATCCCTAACTGAGTTGTACCATGGACATATCGAAGTATCCTTTTAGTTGATTTACAATGGATTTCATGGGGTATTTGCATATATTGGGTAACAATACCATCAACAAAGGAAATATCAAGATGGGTATGAGTCAAGTATAAGAGGCTACCAACTAATTGAGGGTACAAGGTGGCATCAACTTCAGGAGAAGTACAGGTGGAAGCAAGATTGACTCCATACTAGAAGGGAGAAGGGGTCGGTTTATAATATTCCATGTGAAAGTGATGAAGAAGGTCACAAGTATACTTAGACTGGGAAAGAAAAATTCCTTCATTGGTTTGAAAAACTTGGAGGCCAAGGAAATAGTGAAAAAATCCTAATTCTGTCATTTCAAATTTCTTCTTAAGGTTGGTTTTCATATGGTTTAAAAGTTCTGAGTCACTACCAGTAAGGATAAGGTCATCAACATAAAGGACAAGGATTATGATATGGCTTCCTACTTTCATGGTATAGACATTAGGATCAGAATGGTATATAGAGAATCCAATGTCAATGAGAAAGTTGTCCATTTTGGCATACCAAGCTTGAGGAGCTTGCTTAAGACCATAAAGAGATTTATTAAGGAGACAAACAAGGCTAGAGTCATTCTAGACATAGTCAGGAGGTTTTGCATGTAGATTTCTTCTTACAAATACCCATGCAAGAATGCATATTTAACATCCATCTGATGGACCTCCCATTTATGTGAGGCAGCAAGGGCAAGAACAAGGTAGATGGAATTCATTTTGGCTACAGTGGAAAAGGTTTCATTATAGTCAATTCCTTCAACTTAGGAAAATACTTTGGAAACTAACCGAGCCTTGTGTCTCTCAATGCTTCCATTTGATGCATACTTAGTTATGTAGACCCATTTACATCTGATAAGTTGTCTTTCTTTTGGAAGAGGTACAAGATCCCAAGTATCATTTTCCATTAAAGAATGATACTCTTCATTCATTGTTGTATCCCAATATGGATGATCTGAAGCTTCTGCAAATGTCTCTGGATCATGAGTCTCTTAAACTTAAGGCAAAAGAGAAGAGGCTCGCTGGAACTGTGAATGCGTCTGATGCTTATCTGAAAGATCATTGAAAATATCACCAACTGCTTCTCGTGTTGAATGGACCCATCTAGGAAGCAATGGAGTTGGTGTTGGTTTAGGTTCGAAGGACTCATCTGGAGGAAGGTGAGCAGGTGGAGGTGGATTTTCATCCTCATTGTCATCATCTAAAGAAGAAACCAAAAAAGGAACAGAAGAAGGAACAAACATCGAAGATGGATCGCAGGCCGAAGAAGGCACAATCATCAAATTAGGCTTGCAGGCCAAGAGATTTTCAACAAATTTAACATCTCTTCTAATAATTATTCCATTACAATGTGGTTCAAGAAGTCTATAACCTTTGAAATCTTCAGAATAACCAACAGATATACACTTCTCACTTTTAGGCTGCAATGCTTTCCTTTTCTCATCAAGAATGTGAGCCCATGCTATACTTCCAAATACACGGAAGTGACTTAAATATGGTTTAATTTTAGTCCAAGATTCTTTCGATGTTATATTTTTAAGACCCTTTGTGGGATTGTGATTTACTATGTAATATGTACAGTTGATGGCTTCCACCCAATACTTTAGACTTAATCCTTTATATTGTATCATATGATTAGTCATTTCTTTTAATGTGTGGTTCTTTATCTCAGGAACACCATTTTGTTGTGGTGTATATGGAACAACGTGTTGCATTTGAATGCTCTGTGTAGTGCAGTAACATGTAAAATTATTGTTCACATATTATCTTCCATTATTTGTTCTTAACCTTTGAATTTGATGTCCAGATTGCTTTTCTACAAGGACCTTGTAGGCCAAAAACTTGTCAAAAACTTCTCTCTTAAGTTTTAAGAAGTAAACCCAAGTACGTCTGGAAAAGTCATCCATGAAGTTTAATAAATAATTGCACCTAGAAAAAGAAGGAGAAGAAAGTGGACCAACAAGTCACTGTGAACAAGCTGCAAAGGGCCTAAGGTGTGCCAAGAGGCACGCTTGTCAAAATTTTTGCAATGATGTTTTTCGAGAACACAACCGGCACAAACACCATATCTACATGAAACAAGAGGACCATTTGTGGATTACATAGTTGATGCAATGAGTGATAGTTTAGATGACCAAACTGCTCATGCCAAAGTTTGTTCAAGTCATCGTTATGAGCAACAAAAATTGATGGAAAAGATGATGACCCAAAGTTGTCAAACTTGTACAACCTAGTAATATCATCAACAATTCCAATTTCAAGAACATGCTTAGAATATTTTAAATCCTTGATTACAACTTGGTGAGGTGAAAAATCTACGGTTTTACCTTCACCTGAATGAGTGATTTGATATAATGATAGAAGGTTACAAGAAAGACTTGGAACACATAATACATCATTGAAATGACCATTGTCTACTTGAATTGTTCCAGATCCTACAACACTAAGAGATCTATCATAACCAACAAATATTTTCTTGGTGTTACATTCATTTAGAGAAGAAAATATGTCTTTATCCTTAGCCATATGATAAGATGCTCTAGAATCAGTAAGCTACTAATCAGAAGAAGAAGTAGAAGTTGCATTGAAGGAGAAACCATAAGCAGAAAGTGCATGTCCATGAGAAGAAGAAGTAGTAGAATCAATACCCATGTTGTGCTTCTTCATTGTTGCTTCTAAGGCTGCCATATTCTTGAAACATTTGGACTCATCATGACCATATTTATCTCAAAAGTTGCAATGTCTATCAGTCTTCTTATTTTTATATTTTTCTCCTTTGTCACCATTAGGAGTTGAAGTTGTTTGAATGGGTTTGGGACCCTTATGTTGCTTGTTTTTGTGCGAGGATGTCGATTCTTGATATTATTGGGTTTATCTTTTTGTTGGGAAACTAAGGCTTTGTTGGAGGTACATGCAGTGTTGATCACTCCAATTTGTACAAGCTTATCTTTCTCTCTAATCAAATAATCACAAAATGACTCAAGAGTGGGTTTTTGATAACATTTCCATAGAGCCTCTCTCATGACATAAAAGGTAGATACAAACATAGAAAATGAACTACCTATCTTAGAAAGAATAATATAAATTCAACGTTCTTCCCCCAGTTTTATCTCACATTCTTCACATAAAATTCTGAGTGTTTTAAACTTAGATAGATAGTCTTCAATGCAAGAAAAACCATTTAGACTTAAAGTTAGTATTTGATTTTCTAACTAATGTGCTCGAATAATATTGTGTTTACCAACAACAATTTCAAGCTTTTCCTAAGCTTCATCGGGGTTATCAATTTCTTTAAGGTGGAACCTTAAATCAGGAGAGATGGACATTCTGATCAATCCATGTGCTTCCTCACTCCTATTAGCCCATTTAAATTTATTATCAACATCAGTGGGTTCTTTTTCCTTTCCCAAGGTAATCTGGTACAAGCCTTTACTTCTTAATAAATCCTCCATATGGGATTTCCATTGGAATTAGTTGGGGTTGGTAAGCAAAAGATTACTGGAAGAATCCATATTAAATATGTAGATAATATGGATTTAAAAACTGAAATTGATGATCTGGATGGAAAGATCTCAAAAATTTAGGCATTAAAAAAAAACGGCACTGAAAATGAACTTTGGATGTGAAAGTTATGCCCTTTTAAAAAAGGCATAAACGGTAACCAAAGAACCGTGGGGTGGTGATAGCCCTCCCTCACTTTTACAAATAAGTTTCTTTATGAAAGAAAGCTGCATGCAAAATAAATAAATCTAAAATAAAATATTAAATCTACTTATAGTGATTCACTTTTATACTTGAAGTGAAATACACTTTACAATGGAGCATGAATTTTTTCAAAAAAAGTAACAAAAATAGAGACTTGAACTCAAGACCTTTACTTAATAAGGAAATTTTTAACCAAGTTCGCTAGCAAAACATATTTTATTTTTTAGCAAGAGGATTGGGGGTGTTGTTGTTGTTGTTGTTGTTGTTGTTGTTGTTGTTGTTGTTGTTGTTGTTGTTGAAGACGGCCTTGGAGGGCATTCTCATAAAAAACTATTTTCACAGAAGAAAAGAATTTTCGCTTCTTGATGACAAAAGGGTTGGATCTCGGTTAACTTACTCGGAAAATGCATCTTTTCCTATTTGTTTCTGATTAAAACATACAAATATAAAAGAGTAGCAACTTGAAAACAAACAATATAAAACCGAAATAAAACTGAAATAAGACTCTGCAAAAATTTAAAAAAAAGGCGTATTTAGGATTTATACCTCCGGATTAGATTGAATGGTCGTATATTGGGAAAATGGAAACCTTTTCGAGTGAAATGAAAAGCTTTCCTAACTGAAACGAGCACTCTCGACGTAATGGAATAGTCCTCTCAGCCCAAAAATGTATGGAAATGGAAGAAAATGGAGATGAGGAATCAATTTCACGATCTTGATATACAATAGGAGCAGGTCTTAAACAAGCTATGATACCATGTTCGATAACACAGGTATTCCAAAAGAGGACAAACACCTTCAATAACCACTCACACAACCATATCAAATATCAACACACCGATGTTTTGACGTGGTAAAACCCCTACGGGGAAACATCCATGACCCCATCCAATGCGGCCACTTGGAGCAGTTTATTAATGCAAAAGAAAAAGATTACAAAGAGATTTTACAATAGATTTTCTCACAATCGATCATCGGAAAATGACCCTCCATGCTCTTTAAATAGAGGTCATGGACCAATCGGGTGTTAAGCCATAGATCAATGGCCATTAAGATTGACGAGAATATGAATTGTCAGATCACTCTATGTCAAGAACCTATTGTGACCGTCAGTTTTCCTAACTACAAATGCATACTAAAGAAACGCACTAAGAAACACACTTTTACCTAACAAAACATTAGACTAAGTAGATCTTAACTAAATCCTAAGTGTCTAAATATCTTAACAGTTTGGTGATCAAAAAAGTGGTTAGAAACAAGGGTTTCCATGTCAAATCAACAACAACATGTATGTATAAGGGCTTACATACTTGACGGGGTTAGCCAAACCTAGGTTTTCTTAATGTGTGCAAAGAATCATTACTTGTCATTACCTTTCTCCTTGGAAAAATGGTCCTTTTATGTGGTCTTTATTCGGTTAGAGACGATTGAGTATGGGTAAAAGGAGTTAGGAAACTAACCAAACCTGTAACTCAAAATTTAATTAAGCATAAATATATATTCTTAATCATTTTTTGATAGGTATGTTATTGTAGGTTAAGTGGCCCGCATGTACGCAAGTACCATAATTGTGAGGGTGCATACATCTTCCAAAAATAGTTTTTTTGGAAGGTCTCAAGGAGGTATGGGGAATAATAGTTTGTAAATAGGATAGGGATTAGGCCAATAAGTGTTTTAATGCTTCAAAGGTGGCAGTTGATGCCATAACACTAACAGTGCAACTTATTTGTTTGAAGGTCACACTGATCACTAACCTTCCTGGATTGTTGTGATGTTTGTTGAGTGAGATTTGCTGACACTTGAGGATATGCATTTTTTTATGTATGAATCTGATGGCTTTTCTGGTAATCACTTTTATTTCTTGGTAAGCAATTTTTTGGTGATAATATATGCCCCCTGATGTGTGAGGTTAGTATCACTCGCATAGATAATATACATCATGGTTTCTTTTATGGTGTGCAATACTGCAAGTATGGAGAGAGAGAGAGAGAGAGAGAGAGAGAGAGAGAGGATACGGAAAGAAGGAGGATAGTCCGTTGGAGGCCAGGAGGGAGAACACCTATACAATTTTTACCTTACTGTAGAAAAAAACAATTTTGAGAAAACAAGGTGGGCATGCCCCATGCTCGTGTCTTGAAATAGAAGTAAGTGTTACAATAAAAAACATGAATCTTAAGATGATGTAGTAATTGCTAAATTTTTGAAGTAGATATTTGAAGTGCCCTCGGGGGTGTCCGTAATGGAAAATGATGGTTATGAAGTAAGAACGATCTCTGAAACCTTGAATGGATCATTGTGATGGGTATGGAGGACTCATAAAAAGGATTGGGAATACCTAAGAAGGTTCAGAGGTCTTCGGTTGGTATGGAAACCACAACTTTCACGAAATAAGACACACCATGATATGAAGATGTGTTGATGTTGAATATCAAGGGGGTCAATAGAAGCATAGATAAATTATGACTCTATGTCCCATCCAAGATTCATCATTTATATAGGAATGAGAACCAAGATATTGCGCTAATCCTGGAAACTGGTATTGAGGTCGAAATGAATAGAGCCATGACCATAAGGGGTAGAGGGCTCCTTCAAATCTGTTGATGTGTAAGGTATCAAATACTAACTTGGGTGTATGGTCATTATTTGTGAAATGTAGGTGAGCTAGATGGGAAACGAGACTCAATACTTCCTTTGGTTGGGGAAAAAGAGATGGCTCGGAGTGGAAACAATCAAATATAAAATGAGACAAAAAGTGGGTTGAAGTCTAGGAAACAATCAGACTAGGTATTTTTTGAATTGTAATGGAAAATGACAAGGTTGTATAGACAAGTGACAACTCGCGAATCTTTGAAAAGGGGTATGTGGGGTACTCGAGGTGTGTCCAATAAAAAATTGTTTTGTCAGAAAAGTGGGTTTTATGAATTCCCCAACCAAAGGCGACAAAGTTTTCCACGAGGTGAAAAAATTGGTGCCATTGAGTACGATGACCTATGCTTCTTTACATGTTGAAAAAAGAAATCGAAAATTTATACAATCCAAAATATATGTAACATCCCCACTATAATACCTGGTTTAATTAATGCTTATGTATATATAATGTGTGGCTATGTCAAAAGCGATGTAATATGCAAATTATATTTCAATGTTTTAATAATAAAATGNAAATATACACTTCTCACTTTTAGGCTGCAATGCTTTCCTTTTCTCATCAAGAATGTGAGGCCATGCTATACTTCCAAATACACGGAAGTGACTTACATATGGTTTAATTTTAGTGCAAGATTCTTTCAATGTTATATTTTTAAGACCCTTTGTGGGATTGTGATTTACTATGTAATATGTACAGTTGATGGCTTACGCCCAATACTTTAGACTTAATCCCTTATATTGTATCATATGATTAGTCATTTCTTTTAATGTGTGGTTCTTTATCTCAGAAACACCATTTTGTTGTGGTGTATATGGAACAACGTGTTGCATTTGAATGCCCTGTGTAGTGCAGTAACATGTAAAATTATTGTTCACATATTATCTTCCATTATCTGTTCTTAACCTTTGAATTTGATGTCCAGATTGTTTTTCTACAAGGGCCTTGTAGGCCAAAAAATTGTCAAAAACTTCGCTCTTAAGTTTTAAGAAGTAAACCCATGTACGTCTGGAAAAGTCATCCATGAAGTTTAATAAATACTTGCACCTAGAAAAAGAAGGAGAAGAAAGTGAACCAACAAGTCACTGTGAACAAGCTGCAAAGGGCCTGAGGCGTGCCAAGAGGCACGCTTGTCAAAATTTTTGCAATGATGTTTTTCAAGAACACAACCGGCACAAACACCATCTCTACATGAAACAAGAGGACCATTTGTAGATTACATAGTTGATGCAATGAGTGATAATTTAGATGACCAAGCTGCTCATGCCAAAGTTTGCTCAAGTCATTGTTATGAGCAACAAAAATTGATGGAAAAGATGATGACCCAAAGTTGTCAAACTTGTACAACCTAGTAATATCATCAACAATTCCAATTTCAAGAACATGCTTAGGATATTTTATATCCTTGATTACAACTTGGTGAGGTGAAAAATCTACGGTTTTACCTTCACCTGAATAAGTGATTTGATATAATGATAGAAGATTACAAGAAAGACTTGGAACGCATAATACATCATTGAAATGACCATTATCTACTTGAATTGTTCTAGATCCTACAACACTAAGAGATCTATCACAACCAACAAATATTTTCTTGGTGTTACATTCATTTAGAGAAGAAAATATGTCTTTATCCTTAGCCATATGATAAGATGCTCTATAATCAGTAAGCTACTAATCAGAAGAAGAAGTAGAAGTTACATTGAAGGAGAAACCATAAGCAGAAAGTGCATGTCCATGAGAAGAAGAAGAAGTAGTAGAATCAATACCCATGTTGTGCTTCTTCATCATTGCTTCTAAGGCTGCCATATTCTTGAAACATTTGGACTCATCATGACCATATTTATCTCAAAAGTTGCAATGTCTATCAGTCTTCTTATTTTTATATTTTTCTCCTTTATCACCATTAGGAGTTGAAGTTGTCTGAATGGGTTTGGGACCCTTATGTTGCTTGTTTTTGTGCGAGGATGTTGATTCTTGATATTATTGGGTTTATCTTTCTGCTGGGAAACTAAGGCTTTGTTGGAGGTACCTGTAGTGTTGATCACTCCAAGTTGTACAAGCTTATCTTTCTCTCTAATCAAATAATCACAAAATGACTCAAGAGTGGGTTTTTGATAAGCTTTCCCTAGAGCCTCTCTCATGACATAAAAGATAGATACAAACATAGAAACTGAACTACCTATCTTAGAAAGAATAATATAAATTCAACGTTCTTCCCCCAGTTTTATCTCACATTCTTCACATAAAATTCTGAGTGTTTTAAACTTAGATAGATAGTCTTCAATGCAAGAAAAACCATTTAGACTTAAAGTTAGTATTTGATTTTCTAACTAATGTGCTCGAATAATATTGTGTTTACCAACAACAATTTCAAGCTTTTCCTAAGCTTCATCGGGGTTATCAATTTCTTTAAGGTGGAACCTTAAATCAGGAGAGATGGACATTCTGATCAATCCATGTGCTTCCTCACTCCTATTAGCCCATTTAAATTTATTATCAACATCAGTGGGTTCTTTTTCCTTTCCCAAGGTAATCTGGTACAAGCCTTTACTTCTTAATAAATCCTCCATATGAGATTTCCATTGGAATTAGTTGGGGCTGGTAAGCAAAAGATTACTGGAAGAATCCATATTAAATATGTAGATAATATGGATTTAAAAACTGAAATTGATGATCTGGATGGAAAGATCTCAAAAATTTAGTCATTAAAAAAAAACGGCACTGAAAACGAACTTTGGATGTGAAAGTTATGCCCTTTTTAAAAAAGGCATAAATGGTAACCAAAGAACCGTGAGGTGGTGATAGCCCTCCCTCACTTTTACAAATAAGTTTCTTTATGAAATAAAGTTGCATGCAAAATAAATAACTCTAAAATAAAATATTAAATCTACTTATAGTGATTCACTTTTATACTTGAAGTGAAATACACTTTACAATGGAGCATGAATTTTTTCAAAAGAAGTAACAAAAATAGAGACTTGAACTCAAGACCTTTACTTAATAAGGAAATTTTTAACCAAGTTGGCTAGCAAAACATATTTTATTTTTTAGCAAGAAGATTGGGGGTGTTGTTGTTTTGTCGTTGTTGTTGTTGAAGATGGCCTTGGAGGGCATTCTCATAAAAAACTATTAAGGGCATTCTAAAAAATAGAGACTTGAACTCAAGACCTTTACTTAATAAGGAAATTTTTAACCAAGTTGGATAGCAAAACATATTTTATTTTTTAGCAAGAAGATTGGGGGTGTTGTTGTTTTGTTGTTGTTGTTGTTGAAGACGGCCTTGGAGGGCATTCTCATAAAAAACTATTAAGGGCATTCTCAAAAATAGAGACTTGAACTCAAGACCTTTACTTAATAAGGAAATTTTTAACCAAGTTGGCTAGCAAAACATATTTTATTTTTTAGCAAGAAGATTGGGGGTGTTGTTGTTTTGT
>JZKD02S1875592.1:21493-31499 GCA_000966675.3 Picea glauca
TGACCCAAATTCACGTGGATTTTTGTCAAAATTTTCTAAGTGTGAGGCTTGGAAATAGAATCCGCTGATGACCGATGGTTAGATTGGTGAGTTTGGAAATGTGTTGAAAATTCTCCAAGAGAAAATGTTGATGGTCGACGATCGATGGATTGGCATTGACAAAGTTGAGAGAAGTTGATACGATCAATGACCACAATCATTTTTTAGTGGTAGATCGAAGGTCTATATCAATCAGAGTTTTGGTTGAAATTTTTCTAAGTAATGAAGCTCTCCAGCAAAGTTCACCAATGGTCGATGGTCGAATCAACGAGTTGTGCAAAGAGTTTGGTTCGACCATAAGACATCTCTAATTGTCGATGGTCGACAGTCAAGGGTTGGTCAAATCCATCGATGTGTTTTTAATCGCCAAAGGAAATCATCGATGACCGATGGGCCGGTGGTTGGGTGTTGGTCGATTTGGAGAAGTGTTTTAAATAATAAAGAGAAGTCATTGATGATTGATGCACCAATGGTTGGTAGTCTAAATTCAACAAAGTTTTCGGATCATCCAAGAGAATCGATCGATGGTCGATGGAGGGAAGAGGATGATGACCTCATCATCAACGTGTCATGCCACATCAGCATCCATGTGTCATTCCACGTCACACAAGTTGACACCTCTATATGATGTGTCATGCCACATCAACACCCACATTTCATGCCACGTTAGTAGTTTCCACGTCAACCAACAGAAGTGGCCAATGGTCGATGATCAGGTTGGTCAATCTGGGAAAGTAACTTTGAAATTCGTCAGGGATTGTCGATCGCCAATGGGACGATGGTTGGGAATTGATAGAATCAATGAAGAGTTTTTCATTCACCAACAAATATCATTGATGGTTGATAGTCGAATCGACTTATTTAGAGTTGGGTGCAAATCGATCGTCGAGGAGTTGGGAGGATGGTCGACGGTCGTGTCAGAAGATCGAGAAAAGTGTCACCCACATCCAAATGAAAGTGGAGATCATCGATGGCCGATAGAGTTAGATAAACAATAGTTGTTTCTCTTGATTTGAGATCAATGGTTCACATTTAAAAGGTTGTTATGGTAGTAAAACAGTCAGTTTTATGTGATTTGTTTGGGTTTTTGATGGTCATTAACTTGTGGGGTATTTTTGAAGCCCTAAACGATGTTTTTAGCCAGTAAAAACCCATGAGAACAAAGTGTACAAAGGTACACTTTGTCCCTACATCTCAAATAAAAGAACTCAGAGAAATCTATCCAATGAGCTAAACGGTTCGTGAAACGGAGCTCATATGAGAAAGTTACAACCAAAACAATAAGGGTAAAATGTTGGCACCAATGTTACATCCAAAAGGAATAAATCCATGCTCAAAACTTTTTTGGGGGCATAGGAGCAGTCGATGGAAATATTATAGCCCATATAATCCAACGGTGAATTCATATTTTGGTTATGGGTACCTGAAAATGTGTTGGAAGAGAAATAAGACACATGTAACACACATGGGTAATTTGGGTAAAACAACCTAAACTTCTTTGGACCATAACTTTCAATGTGGAGCTCAGATTTGAGCAAACGAATAGTCATTGGAAAGGTATTGAGGAGCAGAATACATATTTAAACCCATAATTTTGAATTGGGAAGTATATTTTCTCAAAAATTAATAAAGATATTTTTGTGGAAATAAAAGAGTGGAAATTGCAGCATGTAATTGTTGTAACTTTTCGCTCATAACTCAAATTGAGGCATGGGTACAGTCGTTGGAAGGATGTTTCAAAAAGGAATGCATATAAGGAATAAGAATTTTGATTTGGTGCATTATTTCCTCCATAAATTGATGAATAAATAACCAGTATTCTAATGGAAATAATGTTTTATGATATGCATGTTTTTAACAATGATTATTGCATGTACATTTCTTGCAAAATTAGAGGTACGGAAAGAAATGTTAGTTAAAAGAAGTCATCAATACCTTTGTCAACTGCAGAAGCTGAATACATTGCAACAACATCCCCTTGTACACAAGTTATTTGGATGAAGCAAACCTTACAAGACATTCAATCTTCCTATAAACAATTGATCTCTATAGTGTGTGATAACACCAGTGTAATAAGCATTTCCAAAAACCCTACCATGCATTCAAAAACAAAACACATACCTATAAAGTATCATTTTCTAAGAGAATAGGTTGAAAACCAAATTTTAATGATGGAGTATGTGCCAACAAAGGAACAAATTCCAGACATATTTACAAAACCATTACCCAGAGATACATTTGAGTATCTCAGAAAGAAGATGGGAGTCATTCCCATTTCTAATTGAAAGCTTTAGTTGAAATTTGTTGGGAACTCGGCAAGAACAAAAGCTCAAGGGGAGAGTGCATGGTACAATAACTCAGATAAATAAAAGCACACTGGAACATGGGGAACAATAGAGAAGACTTATGATTGCATAGCAGAAATCGAAGAGCATAGTGAAAAATGAACAAATATCCCTTTTCCATTGATGTCAAAGGGGGAGAGAAAAGAGACGGGGGGAGACTTGACTAGCAAAATTTACGAATGTGTTTCCATCAATGACAAACAAGGAGATTGTTGGAAATTGTGTTGTCATTGATTTCAAAGGTAGTCATGAAATTCATTGATATCATAGCAGTGGGAGACTGAGTATTGCTAATGATATATGGAGATCATGCGTTGTGTTAATAAGTCCTTGCAAATGATAGGTCCAAGGATTGAACCAGAAAAACAAAGGAGGCGTCCAAAATGTCAAATCCAAAGAGAGATCAAGAAGATTTCTAAGCATCTCAATGAAGGCGAGATGAAGAATATCATAGAAGTGATGAAGCCCTGAAATGGATAAGTCCCAAACTAGACCACTACCATGAAGAAAACTCCGTGTTTAAGTCAAATAAAATCACATCGATTGATTTGGAACAATGAACAATTATGGACCATTGGTCAGAACATGCAAGAGCCCGAAAACCATTAATCTATCGAAGTTAATGATAGTCGTTGATCTATCGAAGTGGTTGCGGGAGAGAATCTGGACCATTAATCGGAGGGCAAGGCCATCAATGTGTTTTGGTGCATTGGGACTCCAATGGGAAAGACTCTGAGTCAATAGGAACCATAGATCCATTAGAGGATCTACCACAACCATTGGATCTATGATGATATGTTTTGAAGGAAAGAGACAACTAGTGCTCAATGCCAAGTTAACACCATGACAACATCCACACATAATGAAAAAATTGGTCCATGTGTCATGAGGGCATTGGACCATATGTCATAAGAAAATTGGACCACATGTCATGAGGTCATTAGACCATATGTCATGAAAATATTGGGCCACATACAATCAGAGTTCCAGCTCATAGAACAAGGTCAGAAGTTGTGATGATGTCAACATGAGGTCATTTTCCACGTGTCAAGTGCCACATCAACAAGATATACAAAGAGGGGTTGGAGGAAGAAATGATGTTTGTTATAGCACAATTTGTAGGTTGGGAAAATCCCTACCCAACCACAAAGCAAGTGATACAACCTGGGAATCCTACACCCAATGTCACCTCAATGTAGGTCTTGCACTTCAAGGGTGACTAGGTCACTCTAAGGAGGCGATCCTAGTGACCCTAGGGGGATTGAGACAGGGATTCAAATAAAAGGAAGTGAAGCCCCTAGATTTCAATTCTAAGTGGAGTGAAATGTGTGGAATGAAGTCTTGAGAAGGTCCAATGGTTTCCAAGTATGTTGAGTAACCTGCAAATGATGAAATACCTACCCGAGACACAATAAAAGACACTTTGCAATGAAATATGTTAGTTGGATCAACAAGTTAATCTTGAATTCCCTAATTTTAAGAAGGAGGTGACAATTTATATCAGCAAATAAAACATCTAAATCATCATACAAAGATCTAAACTAGTTAAGTAAATCGAATATCAAGCTTAGCAATGAATCTAGGCTGGAAAATGGCACTTAAAAAGCAAGAAAATATGGTTGTTGTAAACATGTATTTTTTGCAGAAAATTGCAGCCTTATGTATGTAGCATTCAATGGAATGTAGCAGCAAAATCAACCATGAAAATGTTCCAAGAACTAGCCCAAAAGGTGCACCCTAGTTAGTAGAGGAAGTGAGAAAAATTTAGGAGCTAGTCTAGGGTTAGTTTAGGAGTTATAGCTAGTAGTTTATCTAGGTTATATCAGCCCTAATGGTTGTAGGTTAGGGTTTGTAACAGAAATAAAATTAATCGGAGAGAGGGTACGCCCTAGTAGGGGAAGACTCCTCTCAATGAGGCAAACCAACTTCAAGCAAGAAAACTTTCAAAATATCAAAAAATGTGTTTCCCAAGGAAATAATTTTATATCTCCAATGCAAAAAATTATATGACTAGTGCCTTTAATATTGGGTTAATGGAGTCAAATAAACAAAGAGATATATAATCTACCTCCTCATGGGTGTAATTCCATTTACTTCCCAAGGCAAGTTTCTCTAGCTAGGGTTTAAGCTAAGAGGGTGTATGTCCTTATACTTCTCTTAACAAACCCTTGTATAATCAATGAGATGAAGCATAAAATCATGAAGACTATGGTGGGGGTGTATGCCCTTATACCTCTCACCTAGTTCCTAGCATAAGAATACTTGACTTGAAAAAATGATAACATAATAGTAAAAGACCATACCAAGATCAAGAGGAATGCCAAGATAATCCACCATAAGAGATAAAAAAACATCATCCAAGGCTAGCGCTACACTTCTCTATCAACCATTCATCAATGTAACCATAAACAAGTGCACATGAGATAAAAAGAACCAAGTGTAGCGAAAATTTCAGACCAAGTCCTCTCACAATGAGGGAGAGTTATGTTTAAAATGAGATCTTATGATCTCTTATTTATACAAATGTCACCAAGGTGATTTTTCCACAAATTAAGGGGTAAAACACAAGATTAGGGTTCAAAAACCCTAATCTTTCCCCCTTTTACAAAGTAATTTATTTAAAATTCAATTTTGCACATAAGAAAACCCTAATTTTAGAAGGGTGTCTCCCCTTTAGGGGACGTTTTTCCACTTTGAGGAAGTCATTGGTGCTGGAGAAGCATGGGTAGGCCTCCAAAGGCCACATGTAAAACATGTAAGCACTCTCATCATGGTGAAGACCCTCTTCTCCTCAAAACTTTCATGTGCCAAATGAGTGTCACCTCACCACCATAACCTAGCTCCCCAAGCATGACATCAAGTTCAAAAGTATGACGTTTTTCCTCTCCTGGGAAAATTGTTTGACAAGTGAGGGCTAGGCTATGTCATCCAAGTCATCATCAAGGCCTTCCAAGTATGATCTCTCTCATTTGGCATACGGGCCTCTAGCATCCAACCTGTGGGCTTGTGGCCCCATGGAAGCCCAAGCTAGGCTTGTTCTCCCAAAATTGTCCAACAACTAGGTCCTGCAAAGACAAATGAGCATTCCCTCCAAGGATCTCAAGTAATAACATCATTATAAGTGAATCCAATCAATAAATAAGACATCTAATCATGTGCATAAAATATCACTATATCAAACAATTAATTTCTCAAAGACACTATGCGACTTGTTAAGCTTGAATATGGGATGGTTGACGAGGTGTCCTTGGGTAGATCTTTCCCTAGGTCAAGGAGAGTTTCCAAGAGATCTCTCTCTAAGCCATGTAAAGTGGATGAAGTGGTTGGGGTCAAGACTCAATGGGAATAGGGTTCATGACATACAAGGGGTTGTAGTGTCTCATTCATAGGTGCCTTTGTAGACGGTGTTTGGTACCTTCATCTGCAATGCACTTTTTCCAAGCCCATCAATTGCCTTTTATCTTTCTTTATTTTTATTTTCTTTCAAAATAGCATAAGGAGATATTGAAGGTCACTACCCTGGCATGGTGACCAGATGATGGTGATGTCACCCAAAAACACCTACTGAAAATGAGAATGTTGGCTTGTGATGAGACCCCCTTTCTCCTAGCCATGGAACTGAGAGCTATTTCCCTAGTTTGGTGACTAGATGATGACAATGTCATACCAGTAGATACTCATGGATGTGATAGGTCGTCTTGTGATGAGACCTCCTATCCTTCAACTAACATTTTAATCATTCTTTATTATATTGTGGGTCCCCTTTACTCAAAGATAAGTGTTTCATTTTTTTCTTGGGTGGTCTTTAGGCGAAGCATCTGGAAGGTTTATACAAGGATTTTATCTTTTACCCAACATCAACCCCTTCTTCCCATAGAATGAGGGACAACCCCTTCTTGGTTCAATACACCCTAAAATCCCAAGAGATAAGGAAATGGAGGGGAATAATGATGGAAAGTGGTAAGTATGGTTGGGAACTGTATGATAGTTCATCAAGGGAGTTCCCAGTAGAAAACCCATCCCCAAGAAAGACCACTTACTAGGGCACAATGTCAACCACCAGGGTAAAGCAGGGAAAAATGCATAATGTCCAAGCATATATAATGGAATCTAGAGCAATCTAAGATACAACATAATCAAATGGATTAAATATTGAGATGATGCTCACCATAATACCGACTTGTATGTCATGGAGCAAGGCCCACTGCCTTTCGGAAGCCAGTTGGTGTGGTGGATACCATATGCAAAAATGTTACCATCTGTGGTGGTGAGTGGGTTTTTCGTCTGTGAAAAGGGTATTGTTGTCCATGTAGTCTCTCGACACTCCATATCTGCAACATGAGGGCCTTGAGACATAATCTCCTTAGTTATCCACAAAATGGGGATAACATCTGGCTCTTACTTGGGGACATGTGCTCGTCATAGAGTACATGAGAATCACAACATCTCCTGGTAGACCTATTCCTGTAAGGAAATATCAAATTGTCAAGTGTAGGATGGCCTACTCATCCTTGTTCTCATATGATGATAATCAAAACCCACTAAACTAGAAAAAGAAATGTTTGACATTTTTTTCAATAAATTCTAAACTAAGCATGAAATCAATATTCAAGTAGAGAAAAATGAAAATGAAATGCATCTAAACTAATATGAGCAATCAAGATACAAATGCAGGGAATCAAAATGACTTACCTACTTAGTTGGGGCCTTGGGGCCTTGAAGATCACGTGTTGGATGATGTCAAGTGAAGTCATACAACCAGTGCGACCATTTGATCATATCATCGAAGTATCTCCCATGTGCTTAATCATATAATACAACAAAGATAATTCAATCAATTAATAATAATGTGTATGAATACACCTATAATCAATCATGAAATAAATCTCATGAAGATGGGCGAGAGGGAGGAAATCATGCTGGAAAGAGAAACCATCAGCCCGATCAATCCATCTCTGAAGGCGACTACTATACGTAGACGAAGGCTCGTCTTCATATTCACTTATAATATCAATGATCCCTAAAGGCTGAGAAAGGACAAGAGATCCAAAGAAAACCATATGATTTCCCAAACAAGAGGAAACAGGGTAAGGCACAACCTTAGAGAAAAACTCCTATTTCGGACTTAGGAAACGTCTCTTCTTTGTCTACAAATCCCTTCCCAAAGTCTCAACATGAAAGTACTTCCATTTGGTAGTATGGACCTTGGATTTATTTGGGTGGGCCACGACCAAGTGTCTATCAAAATCTGAGTATGGTGGTTGAAGATCATCCTAAAAACGTTGTATCAGGTCATCCTTGAATGGATGGAACAAATATGTAACCATCTCATCGGGTTGTCACATATATGAACCATCTAGATGTAAAATGAAATCCTCTGAAGAAATGTTTTTTGTATCCTTTATCCGAGATGTGCCTTCAATTTCATAGATAGGATCTCCATCAAAAATGAAACAAACCAAATCTCATCTGCATCTCCCAATCTATATGAAATCATAAATGTGATCGTCAACTGTATTTGGGGGTTTTTCCATGATTTCATCTGCATCATATAATCTGATTACTTCTTCACAAAACTAGATAACTTGATCTTCTTCGAAAGGGATAGTAGAGGACAATGTCTTGTTCAGACCTTCTGCAAGGGAAACTTCATCGAGATCCTTTTGGAAGTTTTATTCATTTCCACAGTCATGGAACAAAGCATCATCAAAGTTCTGAAAAGGATTATAACTCATCATGTTCTCTTGTTGATGTGCAAGAGGATCAGAGTTCTGGATGTCCTCATCAAGTGGAAGAGTATATACTTCATCTTCATCATATGTCTCATCTGGATCTTCTTCAATCTTTTCTTCATATATGGTCTCGTCATCGATCGGAAAACCTTCTCGGAAAAGAGTGTTTTTGAGATCTTGGAAAGCATCTTGCAAACTTTGAGTAGCTGGATGATATTGCTTGAGAAATTATTCAATGTGTTTTGTAGAATAAGGGATACTCTTTGGATCACATGAGTTTGCAAGACAATCCTTTTGACTTGATTCTAGTGAAGAAACATAAATTTTCATCAGCACATCTTCATGTAGCACATTTAAGCTCGATGCATACTTCATATAATTCACGACATGAGTGACTGTTAGAGTTCGATCACCGTCAAATTTGGGGAAACTTTCTCTCCATTCTGTTGGACAATGATTTGGATATCCAGGGAAATTTTGAACATCAAGAAAAGGGTACACATTACAGAATGTCTATGGTAAGTCCCATGATGCCATGGTTCCATAACTTAGGGTAATACCTCAATGGAGTCGTCGGATGAGCTCAAGGCTCATCAAGGGATGAAAATGGGAAAAGGGAAAAGTGGGTTCATGGAAAGTGGAGTCGCCATATGAACTTCAAGGTGAGCTCATCAAGGAAAAGGGAAAGGGAACATCCCTTAGGTGGAGTTGTCGGGAAAGATAAGGGAAAGGCTTTGGGATAGCTTGGGGAACGAAGAGGATTCAAAATCCTCCCCGAAAATGACACCAAAATGTTATAGTGCAAGTTGTAGGTTGGGAAAATCCCGACCCAACCACAAATCAAGTGCTGCAAATTGGGAATCCTACACCCAATGTCACCTCGATGTAGGTCTCACACTTCAAGGGTGACTAGGTCACTCTAGGGAGGCGATCTCGATGACCCTAGTGGGATTGAGATGGGGATGGAAAGAAAAGGAATTGAAGCCCCAAGAGGTCAAGTCTAAGCATAGTGAAATGTGTGGAATGAAGTCTTGAGAAGGTCCAAGGGTTGCCAAGTATGTTGAGTAACCTGCAAATGGTTAAATACCTACCCAAGACACAAGAAAAGACACTTTGCAATTATATATGTTAGTTGGATCACCAATTCAAGCTTGTTGTCCCTAATTTGCAGCAGTATATGAAAATTATATCCACAATTAAAATATCTAAATCAGCATACAAAGATTTAAACTAGTTAAGTAAATCATCATCAAGCTTAGCAATGAATATAGGCTGAAAATGGCACTTAAGAAGCAAGAGAAGATGGTTGTTGTAAAAATGTATTTTATGCAGAAAATTGCAGCCTTATGGTTGTATCATTCAATGACATGCACCAGCAAAATCAACCATGAAAAAGTGCCAAGAACTAGCCCAAAAGGTGCTCCCTAGTTAGTAGAGTAAGTGAGCAAAATTTAGGAGTTAGTCTAGGGTTAGTTTAGGAGTTATATCTAGTAGTTTATCTAGGTTTGATCATCCCTAATAGTTGTAGGTTAGGGTTTGTAACAACAAGTAAGTAATGGGAGAGAGGGGACGCCCTGGTAGGGGAAGACTCCTCTCAATGAGGCAAACCAACTTCAAGCAAGAAACTTTTCAAAATATCAAAAATTGTGTTTCCCAAGACAATGATTTTATATCTCCAATGCAAAAAAATATATGACTAGTTCCTTTACTATTGGGTTAATGGAGTCAAATAAACAAAGAGCTAGAGAAGCTACGCCATTGGGGGTGTAAGCCCTTTTACTTCCCAAGGCAAGTTTCTCTAGCTAGGGTTTAAGCTAAGAAGGTGTATGTCCTTATACTTCTCTTAGCAAACCCTTGTATAATCAATGAGATGAAGCATAAAATTATGAA
>JZKD02S1875592.1:65676-80840 GCA_000966675.3 Picea glauca
ATAAATCAACAGTTCTTGTAAACTCCAAGCTTTCCCATCGGGGTCCTAACACAACCTTCCCCACGGTCACTCTGACGGTGACACCATCCGATCAACGGTCTGGATCTACTCGGGACACAGAATCGACAGTTGCGAATCTTCCCGATTCAACACGAGGTTCTTTTACTGGACAATGGTCCGAAGTTGGGACTTAGCCAATTTCAGGGGTTTCTTTAGAGTTTCTACTGAGTCTTCAGTAGTCGGATAACCGCTCTAAGACCATCAATGGCCTTTCAACTCCATCAAAAGAAAGATCTTGCATATCTTGCAAGCTTTCCACTTAAGGATTCGGTTTTCCCTCATAACACATGGCCCTCTAACTCTCATAGGGGTCTTCCGGACAACAGAGTGCTCTTGTCCCTTTCTGAGTGAAGATTTTGTCCATATCTTGCAAACTTTCCTCTCAAAGATGCAAGATTCTTAGGGGTACAGAATGCTCATACTGGTCTATTTTCACCATTTAACGGATTACATAAGAACCATGTCAAGCATATTCTATTTATTCAAGAACTCATTTCATTCATTACGAACATTCACATTTCCCATCAAATCAGACAATTACACAATTACAACATTCATACACTATTAGACAGGTCAAGTTAAATACTTATCTGATCAGGGAATTGACCAACACCAACTGACTGAGAGAGGACGCATTTCCTCCCAACCTTAGGGCATACTGTAGAGTGTCTTCCTACAGTACGCCACCCTCGTGCCAAGCCATGAAACCACAAGAGGTATGATTCAGCTGGTTTCCAAGCTTAAGATGATCCAAGAAGGTTACTCTCCTTCCTCCTCTGACAACAACATAACTTGCCTACTTCCCATTGAGCTCAAGGTCTCTACAGGTTTATCAGGTAGTTTATCAACTAGATTTCCTCTGCACAAGGAAGTCCCTTCTCTACTAAATAGTCCCTTGACAACCTCCCCTTACCAGTGTCGATTTCTTTCCGATAAGTACCAAGTTGTAGCCCTCTATTGCTCCAGTCTGGATCTGGGTCTTCTCAGTTTCAGGGTGATCATCAATAAGTTGGACGAGCTTCCTATTTTCTTCAAGGAAAGCTCACTCTTCTCTTCAACCCTTGCTCACGAACCCCTTTGTTTGTTGCACCAATACTTTGTAAGCCTACTGCTCACTCGTTCCTTCTCAGGTTCTTTCTCTTCTCGAGCTCTTCATGCTCTGTTCTTTTTCGTTCTGCTGTGCAAGTGCCCCTCACGGATGTCTTCTATATTTTTCTGCAGTCTCCCTTGTTGCTCTCCTTCTGATGTCTCTTTTTTGCATCATTATGTTGGTAGTTCGGTGGTGTTTTCCACCTTTGGTCTCTTCCTCTGCCAATCCTTGGGATTCCCATGGCTTCTGTCAGAAGCGATCTCCAGTCAAAGATCTGAATTATGAAGGGGCAATCCAATGGGTGTACTTTTGTCAGGTTTTTCAATTGACCCTTGCTTCTTCAAGAAATCAGATCTATCAGCAGTATTAACTGCCTCAACCACCAATCCCATCTCCCATAACTGGTCACGTGGCTCCATACAAATCAGTACACTGAAAGGTGTGTGTTTATGCTTTGCAAGCATAAGTTAGCTTGTTAAACAAGCTTCCTGTTTTCTTCATAAAAACATCTCAACTCTACCTTACTAGTCCACTTCGTCAACCCTTGCTTCATCAATTCCCACTTGTGTATCATGGCCAATACTGTCAAGGTTGTTCCCTCTAAGTCAGCGGTTTTGGTGTTTTCATTAATTAAAACACAATTACATACTCCATAAACATAATTATATGAAGTCTTAGCATAATTACAGTCGTGTGGAAAACAGGGTGTTACATGAGGCAGAAATTATTGTTTTTGCATTTTCATTTAAAAGTCATGTATTTTGGGAAAAAAAAGATAGGAGCATGATTTGAGATGATCTTCTGCTTTATGATGGCACTCAACTTGTTACGGCTGAATAATTTGGTAGTTGACCATACTGAAACAAATAGAAATCAAATTTCAGGCAAAAAAATCGCCCAGAAATTTCTTTGCTTGAGAAACCCTAAAGAAATAAAAAGAAAACAGCATTCGGCAGGCATCACTCCCGCTAGCGTCTATGAGTTTGGACTCTGCCACATTTCTCAGTCCAGAATTATAATTTCTGCATCCAGGACTTTAACACATAACTCGAAAATCTCCATCACTGCACCTACTACCATTGACCATTCCTCGTATCTCAGATAATTAAAATCACCTATTTCACTCCCAGAAAAAGAGTTTGTTCAAACTTCATATTACGTAGTAAATATTTTGTTGTGGTATTTACTATTGACTAGTTTCAACTTCAAGACATTGAAGTGATGTGCCTACCTTGCCACAGAATCCAAATACTTCCCATTAATATCAAGGATTGGCTGGCAGTGTAGCAACCCTGGCAAACTGTTCAGATTCTTGGTTGTTGTCCAGGAGAATAAATTTAATTCGAGAATGCCCTGCAGGCACTGTGATTGGAGCCATGATTACCACTTTGCATGCTCTATTTATTCATCTATCTCACTTAACCTTTTCCTTTTGATTTTAATATTTCATTGTCTCATGGACATTTGTATTAATAAAATGTATCTTCAGGAATTTTTTCCGTATGGGATTTTTCCTATGTTACCAGATCCGCGGGGCCGGGGGGCTGGATCCGCGGATCCCTGCATCGGATACGAATACGGATCTGGATCCACCTACGATCCGGTCTATGGCACTATTTACCGGTTTTAACGTGCAATTGAAACGTCATTGGGCACTGTTACTCGGTTGTTACCCTACGCGATTTTGAAACCAATTGTGCACTGTTACTTGGTGGTTACCGCGCGTGATTTTGAATTCCATTGGGCAGTGTTACTTGGTGGTTACCCCGCGCGAATTTCAAATGCCGACGCACTGTACTCCTGTTGTTTTGGCCCCCGATATTTATTTTAATAAATCAATCTCTCCAACCCGCCGGCTCGGGGTATTTTAAATCTTATTATCAAATTCCTCGAACGGATTATCAATTCCGAGCAGGGGGGCGAGTGTTTTCTTTTGTTAGTCTGATATATTAATTATTAATTTATAAATCTTAACATTTTAAAAATTAATTTATTAATCTATTAATGCTGGGTTTACAGTTTAATAGATTAATATTAATTATTAATCTAAGCTTATTAATTTAATAACTATTTTATATAAGTATTACATATTACAATATATTAATTAATAGATTACATATTAATTATTAATCTATTAATACCAGTATGACTAAAATTAATCTATTAATTAATAGATTAATATTAAATATTAATCTCTTAATTAATAGATTATTATTAAATATTAATCTATTAATAAATAAGTTTATTAATCTAATATGTTAATTATTTTATATAAATATTACATATTACTAATATATATAAGTTTTATATTACAAAATTTATAATTTTTAAATAAAAATTATTTTTAAAAATTACAAAAATATATTTATATTGATTGTACTTGCGGTTTCCATTCCGTATCCGGATCCTGGCTTTTCAAAAAACTGGTGGATCCGTATCCGAATCCTGGTAACTTAGGATTTTTCTCAGATGAATTTCTTCCATATCACACCAAATTCGAATTTGAACTTCGCAATTACGAGATAAGGTAGATTTTTTAAAGAAAGCTGTCATTTGGACATCACTTTCATTTAAGGCCAACTGCTTCAAGGAGAATGTTTGAAAGTGGAATATTCTTGAAAATGATAATCTTTGTATACAATAAAATTTGTTCTCCTCCTTAATACAAAGATCCTTGTCACTTGCCCTGTTTCTCTGATGTTTCTAGCTCGTTAACAAGCTTCTTGCAAATGCAACTTTTTCACCCAGTCATGATCACAGCCACAGTTAGAAGGAAACCAACAAACCTGTTGACATTCCACGACAAGATAAGTTCAAAAGATTAACACCCAAAGTATTATCCAGCCGCCTTAAGTGCGAAGGGGATCTTCGTTTGGATACTTTGTTGTTGATAGATCATTTTTGGCAGGACTTAGGTGTTCAAGTAACTGCAAACCATCCAATCTAAATGACATTGGAGACTGAGAAGGAACAAGACAAGAAACTCAGAGCAGAGGTAATCAAGAATAAAGCACAATCAAAATGAGGTACTAGAAGCACACCATCAATTGTGCCTGACAAATTGAAAGAACTCCGAGCACAAAAATAAAATACCGTTGGCACACATGCTTGACACTAAATGAACAGAAAAGGGGATTAGCTGGTTTGTGTGTGATTTCTGTGTGAGATATTTACCTCATGCAAACATTTGCAAAACACGGTCAAAATATGTTCAGTGGCAAATCTTTGATAATTGACCAAACCAGTGCAGTATTGTTAGGGAATGAAAAATAAAACCAGACTGGAGATAAACAAACAACCAAAACAATAGTCTCTTAGGAACTCACGTGAAGCAGGATGTTCGCCAATCTGGCCTTGTTTGAATAGCTGACCAAAGATCTACAACTTTGAGATCCATGTCCTTGCAGACCTCTATACAGGCTTCAGAATAATGTCGGCTAGCTTCATTGGTTCGTACTATAGGGCTAAGAATGCTACTGCATTATCCAAAAAGTTAAAATCTTACACAGAAAGGAAAAAATATACAATGTTTATAAATGACTAAGATGAACGCTTCACATAATAGCAAATACCTTGAATCATTATTCAGCATATCTTCATTAATAGGTGGGCAGCTTAAAAAAATTAGCCGTGTTGATTCAGAGAGCTCCTGATTTATTCTCCCCACACTTAAATTAGAATCTTTCAATCTGATGATCATCAAAAAAACTTGCCAAAACATAATATTGGACAAAAAGAAATCAGAATGCAGAATCCAAATCAAACAATTTTACCTTAAGATAAGTTGCTATTTTCCTCATGTTGTCAATGTATTCAGAAAGAGGTACATGAGGACCTAAGCCTGATGTGTGGGGCCCCACAGAATCATTTCCACCAAAGTACACAATGATTAATGAGGGCTGTTCAATAGCATCCTGCATAAGATAATTCATTAATGCAGTAAATATGAACAGATACAACATTAACACCTACATCAACTACAGGCATACAAGAAAAAGCATTAGAGGTGCTTCTCATCTCCATTACATTCAGATTCTCTAAGCCATCGGAATTGTAATGTTACTGAGCAAATAATAAAATATCAATATTTGAGTAAAAGATAATCAGAGAAAGGAAAATAAAAACTTATTAATTACTTTAACACAACCATTTCCATCTAACATGTGCTTCCTAGATTGTACACAGCTGCAACAATACATGTGAAAAGGAAGATCACATGGAGGAAAAAAAAAAGTTGGACACATCAATAATACAAATGACCAACTGTAATGTCCCCAATTTTGGTTGTTGCTATGTTACAGAGAGGGATGCTTGCCAGAGTAGCCAGATGGGGTTGACAGAGAGTTCCGCAGATATTGAGGGGTTTTATTGGGCCTGACTTGCATCGTTCATCATATTTCATCATCAAGATCCATTCCGCACATCTTGGCTTTGGTTCCATTGCATTCCAACGATTTCCGTAATTTTGAGTTATTATGGGTTATATTTTAATTAAATTCACTAAGAAGGTCGTATTGAGCATAATACTTGGAGAAACCTCTTAGTGTAATAGCTCATCGGAATTGGGAGGAAGAGCACTACAAGATAAGATGATGAGAAGTGACTTTCAATGGCCGGAGAAGCCATAAGAAGGAATAAATCACTTTTTAGAGGTAAAATGGTTAATTAATTAATAAAGTGATTTAATTAAGGAATAATAAAATAAAGTAAAAGTCACTTGGAGAGAAAAGGTGAACAAGGGGGATAAAAGAGAGATAGAGGCCTCTATTCTCTTATTATGTTGATTATCATTTTGATGTCTGGCTTTTTGCTAGAGAGCCCATGCACTTGGGGGTTTTGAGGGTTTTGACTGAACAAACCCTAGAGATCAGCTCGGTGGTGAAAGATCCCACCCAACCTAGTCCAAGCTTGGTCACAGAGATGAAAGATTCCTCCCTTACCATTCTACATCAGTTCTATTCAGTTCTAGGAGCATTTGTGGAGACGAAGCATACTATTGGAGGTTTTCTGCAGAGCTAGGGCGCACTGTTCTTGAGAGAGTAGTTCGATTTGCTCAGAGGTGGCTAGATTTTCAGTAGATCTCATTCCAGAATTGTTTTCCATCACCCCATCGCCTTTTTGCATCATTGTTTGAGTGGATTCGTCATCCCATTTGTCCTATTACTCAAGAGGGTGTGTTTCTCTTCAAGAGGGTGCATTGTGCATAGTGGATCTTGTGAGTTGGAGCGGGAGATCACTCCCAATAGCTTGGAGGTTCATTAGAGGGGTTTCTCTAAACTCCAATCTACATTTTAGCAATTGGTTTCAGTGGATTAGAGGCCATATCCTTGGAGGCCGATTTCTTGGCTTGCTACAGCTAGTGAGGGGCGCATTGTGCTAGGGAGGACATCACATTTCAGCTAGGGACGAGTTGGATCTTCTATACCTTTGGTGTTCAACTTGAGGAGGCTTTTGGAAGCCTATATCTTCATCTCTCTATTGTATCTTGGAGGCATTATCAACCATACACTCTCTTCTCTTATATGTATTCCAGATCTGCTCCATTTTGTATGAGTTCAGCTACTATTATGAATAATATCAGATCTAAGGTATTTGCACTATGTACTTGAGTGGCTTCTATTGTATTTGTTGTGTATATGTTATTGGCTACATTGATATCTTTACTTTCAAGTTTCTACAAACACACAATAAAACCACCATTATAAACCCCAACGCAACTCAAGAGACTAAAATTAGCAAAGTGTTTGACAAAATACCACAACTAGAAAACACATAAAACCAATAAAAACCTTAATGTTTCAATCAGATTTGGTTGGGAACATTACAGTGGTATCAGAGCGAAGATTCCAACCAGCCTAAGGGGTCTTCCATAAGGAGAAAAATTTTGATTGAAGAATGAGCAAGTAGCACATTGTTCAATAGTCAAAAAAAATGGATAAACAGGAAAAGCTTCGGGTAGAATTGAATCTAGCCATACATGAGTGGATATCAGAAATACAAAATAGGAGAGCACGGTGTAGACAATGGAAAGAGGAAACATCACTACCAGCTAGTAGATGGAAGGAAGCACAGATTGAGCCTACACCCATTAGATGCAAGGAGCTTTGCTACAGTTGCAAAGTGCCTTGGGAGCCAGATCACAGATGCAGGGGTAAAGGTAAGGTGCACATTGTTGAAGTACACTACAATAGTGAGGATGAAGAGATGCATGAGGATGCAACCATAGATGCTTATTTAAAGCAGTCTGATGAGGTTAGTGACTCCTACGCATCTGATGGACAGTTGGATGGACAGGATGATAACACATGTTCCTTATCTTCCCTATCAGACAGTGTTGAGGACTCAACACTTCAGCATAGTGGTGACACTTGTGGGGATTCATATGTGTTAGCACCTGGTATGAGGTCATGTGTGGGGGATATTGTTCCTCCCATGGAGTTGAGCATAACACGGTTCTTACCTTCTCAAATATTTATGATAGACATGACGCAGGAGGATATCAGTGGCATTCCTGATATGGTGGAGGAGCCTTGTGTGAGGATTGTACACTAGGGACACATGGATCCGCAAATCCAGGATGAGAGGCATGACCTGGAGCCAGTTGACGATACACATACCTATCAGTATGAGGAGAGTGAATCACCTCTGTTGGAGATTCCATTGTTAGATCAGATTGTGAAGACTGACAGTTTGATGGGATACTCACTTCCAGGACCGGTCTACAGTGATGAGGATGCACTCCTTATTGGCCGGGATGACCATAGCACATGTCTGGACACATTTGTATGGGATCCGAGCGCAGATAATATTAGCAGGGTGAGTGCACAGGAGGATACATCTGCTCATACAGGATACAATGCAATTCAGATGGTGGTAGCAGTTGGTGATGGTGTGCAGTGGCATACAGGAGGACTTAGTAGCACAGTGAACAGTGGGCAGTTCAGTGCCTTATCTTTTGAAGAGTACTCATGAGAAAGTATAAATACACAAGTATCATTGTATTGGAGGTGTGTTGGATTGTATCGTCTTGTAGCAAGCATGGTTTGTGGAGTGATTCCTTCTATAAGGAGTATTCGATAGTGATACCCTATCTTCAAGGTTCTTTTCTTTGTATTCTTGGTGTTGTTCTTGGTGAATGTATTGGTATTTTGGACATTCAAGGGTTTATTTCTGAAGTTAAGGGCTATATTCTCTCTTATATCTTTGAAGTTTTACTAGAAGTGGTATCAAAGTTCTTTTTTGGGCACGAAATGGGAGAATTTTTTTCTTTTTTGCAGATTTTTTTACGAAAAAAGGATGGCAGCATTCAGGTTAATTTCTGAAACTTTTCGTGCAGAATTTGAAGAAACCAACAATATATCTAAATTCCTCTTAAAAAACTACCCTAGTTCAAAAAAAAAAAACTTACAAAACGGAGACCGGAAAGTGGAGAAATTGTTGATTTAAATCAACAATTTTTTAGGGTTTTTTCAATGACAAGAGCGAAATTCGTAGATTTGATATCTTTTGATAGAGTGCACAGATTTCAGTCAAACCAGTACCAGCAGATCTAGAGAAACCACGACATTCCATAATTGGGGTCATAATATCTAATCTGAGAAGTCTAGCAAAAGTTATGATCATTTTTTCATTTTCGGACTTGTTATCACAGGATTTGTACTTGTGCAAAGCCCTCCACAATATCTCAAATCTTGTGTAACTATGGAAGAATCTACCACTGTCACCTAGGTAGAGACTTCCCTCTTTTTAGTGATGGAAATAATTCCACCACAAGGGAGGTTTCCCTAATGACCTCAAGGGATCAAATAGCAAGATTAGCCAAGCCTACAACCACCTATCTTGGTCACTTGTTAGTTAGGTCTAGGTCTAGGCCTAGGAAGGGAAATGAGAGGTTGCAAGGTAATTGTTGTACCTATACGAGACAATAAACAGTTTGCAACAATAATAAACAATTACTAAGCTATATTATTCAACGATGACCTCTTATACACTAGACAATCAATAAATGCTATGGTTGTTGCAAATTACAGTAGTAAACTAGTTGTACAACAACAATTAATATTTTGCAACAGCAGGAAATAAAAGTACTCAGAAATATAGCAATTCACCATGGAAATCAAGCCTTCAACAAGTATTTATCATATTGCTAGAAAAGTTTTCTAAGTAGTTTAAACCACTTGTCAAGTGTGTATGTAGCAAATTAGAATATTTTTCAGTGGTTGTAGCAAACTTTTGTAACAGAAGCAATAAATGATAGTTGCTTGCTATAGTTTGTGTTAGGAGAGTTAGTAAAGTGTTTGAGAGAGAGAGAGAGATTAACACTAGAACGACCCTAGACTAGTGTCGTTGTCCTCTAGGACTCATGGAGTCACAAATGCATTACCTTGACGGTCGAGCTAAATGAAATAAGAGAGGTTAGATCTAAACCCTAAGGTGCAAACACTCTTGGGCCTTATGTATTAGACTTTGAAGAAAAAAGGTTCCTAGGGTGCAAACACTCTTGGGCCCTAGGTGTTGTTTTTCCCTTCTTGTTTAACTTAGGTCAAGGATCAAAGACTAGGGTTAAAACCCTAAAATGCAAGCACTTTTGGGCCTTAGGGTTTTAACCCTAGCAAAGAATGCTTCACAAACTTGGACAATAAAAATTTATGTAGGAGAGAAACACTTATGTCTCCTTCCTAGGGTTTCAACAAGACAAAGAAACTTGCAACAAGATAGCAATTAACACCTTTAGCATTAACAAGAGACCAAAATTATAGCAAATTACTTACTTCTTCCAAGTGGCTAGACCATTCAAACCCTAGTTGCAGAAAATAACCATCCAAGTGAGCTAACCATACACAAGAATCCTCCTCCAAGAGTAGCACATAAGTAAAAAAGTGCTAGAGAGAGAAAAATAGTGAACTTTTCTAGAGTATTACCCCATAGAAGTGTGAGGAATGTGATGATGAAAAATGATCCATGCGCTAGCCTCATTTATGAGGTAAACCCTAGCACATTTGTCCACAAAATAAAGTGAAATAAAAATAATACATGATACAAGTGTGGTCGGCCCCTCAAATAGCCTCTACAAATGATAAAGCATGCAATTAAGCCATCCTAATGCGACACATGTGGTGACGTCAAGCCTCCCAAGGGTGAAGGAGGGCCTCCCAAGGCCACGTCTCATCATCTCAAGGTGTAATCATGGCAAAGGTGCATCACCTCGTCCATGGTCATGCTAAATCATCAATGGTACCCCAAGTTATCATCAAAGCCCATCAGCATCAAACCAGTGTTACACTTACCATGATATTATTATCGAAATTATCGTGATAATATCGCCAAAACCAACCTCGGCTATAATATCGCCTGAAATATTCGCGATAATTTCGATAATTTGAATTTATCGCGATAAATTGAAATTATCGTAATAAATTGGGTAATTATCGCGATAATATGGAAATTATCGCCCTATCTGCATCAATATCACCTTATTAACCAGATTCTTGGTCTTTTAACCCTCATTTTGCAAAAGAGAGTTTTGCCTCACATAGTTTGACCAAAAATGCTAGCAACTAATGGTAACGTTGTTGCAGTAAAAGTTGACATTTCCTTCCTCTTTCCTTTTTATCCTTTTACTTAAATTTTTAACATTACCATTAATTGTTTCAGAATGTTTGAGAATGGTTCCAACATCATCGAACTTCATATGGAGAAAGTAGAATTTCATATCCCATTCAAAATTCAACAGACTTGAGAGTTTTCAGGATTTCAGGATTGGTAGGATTGCAACATTTTCATTGGATTCTATCACACATTAGATTGGCATTTAATCAAGAGCACCAAGCCCTTTATGTACCTAGATGTTGGCGGTATTGATTATTGAACTCTTTTGTCATGTCCTTAGCAAAAATGCACCCTTCACTCAAACCAAAATCATTGATTAAGCATGTTAAGATTTTTCTACCATATTATAAGGCTTGAATTAAGCGGTGTTGTCGTCCTTATACACATTTGCAAACGTGAGCTAAGTCCTGCTCACTTAGTGTGTCCTCGGAGGCACAATGCCTAGGTTCAAAGTCCATGCTGTCACTTTGACTTGAACCTCTTTCGTCTAGGCTAACTCCTAGGGAAGCCAAGGGGGGTAGACTCTAGTTACTAGCTGAGATTTATAGTTTAATGTTCTAGGAGTTGGTTTTAATTGGTTAAATGGTTAAAGGGAATCTAGCCTATGATGTCAATCAGCAAATGCAAGATGCAACTATCTAAGTATGAAAGTCAGACCTTTCCTAGGGCAACTAAGACTAGTGCCTAAGATTGGATAATGGGGTCAACTAAGTTAAGGGGATGTTCGTTACAAGATAATTACAAGTTTACAAAAGTTTACAAAAGATAGATACAATTGGATACAAAAGAATATCTAAGATATACAGATTGAGACTAGATACAAAATATTAACAAGCGCTTGAAATGTGCAGGAAATAAGATATTCAAAGATGAACAACCATCAACACATCAAGCCAAGCATGCTCACAAAAGATAGACTTCCGTTGGACTTCTTTTCAATGGCCAAGAGATGCAAAGCACTCAAGACCCAATCAAGAGAATGCCTCCAGGTGGATGCGCATTTCTTGAAAGATCACACCACAGATACAGGGATACAAGATAAATGAAAGCTTTGAAAGTAAAGTATTCCAAATCAGAGGTATAACCACTTAAGCAATTATTCTACAACACATCAAAGATAGCTTGCATATGAATGTAAATTTAAAGACAGTGAGATCAAAGAGCTTGCAAGTGTGTAATTGTATTGCTGATGTTGTAGATTGAAAATTAAATTAAGTGATTAAGTGTGAGATTAATTTTAGCCCTATCTAGGTGTCAACCCAAAAACTCTCCTCCCCCTATTACCAAGTGGTTGTTGGATGCTCAAGAAGTGAGGCAACGAGGCCTACCCTAGCTTCACAGGTCAACCCTAAGGCCGAGTACTACGGAAAAACTTTCGTGGCTTTCCTCAAAACCCCGTTTTAAATGGTGAAGATGGTGAGTTATGGTGTCCTATTAAGTCTAATTAGTTTATTTTAGACCTGTGAGCTAAATATTGAGAAGTGTGATTGAGTGCTTATAGCTTGCTCAACAAAGGATTGCCAAAATACTGAAGACGAGTGTGAACTCTTAACAATGAAATTGCAGATTTAGTTCTTAAATGTTGAATTATTGCATGTAAATGTAAAAACTAAAATGCTTGTGAAACTGAGATCTGAAAAATGTTGTGAAGGCTGAAGCCTTTGAAACACAAGATAGCAAGTTAAATTCACTTATAAAAGATTAGATTGCATATGAAACTTAAAGAAAAACATATAACTTGCGGAAATTAAAAATGATTAATTATCACTTGGAGGTACCGATACTTGCATGCATGTATTAAAATATAAATCTGAGAGCGATTACTGCATGTGAAGTAAATGACTGAAATGAAAGATTAATTAACCAATTATTTGATGCATGTGTGTTAGATTAAGATTTAACAATTAGAGATTGCACACAAAGATTAATGAATNCGAGTGTGAACTCTTAACAATGAAATTGCAGATTTAGTTCTTAAGTGTTGAATTATTGCATGTAAATGTAAGAACTAAAATGCTTGTGAAACTGAGATCTGAAAAATGCTGTGAAAGCTGAAGCCTTTGAAACACAAGATCGCAAGTTAAATTCACTTATAAAAGATTAGATTGCATATGAAACTTAAATCAAAACATATAACTTGCGGAAATTAAAAATGATTAATTATCACTTGGAGGTACCAATACTTGCATGCATGTATTAAAAATTAAAATATAAATCTAAGAGCAATTACTGCATGTGAAGTAAATGACTGAAATGAAAGATTAATTAACCAATTATTTGATGCATGTGTGTTAGATTAAGATTTAACAATTAGAGATTGCACACAAAGATTACTGAATGAAGAATAGAAAAAGAAAACCACAATGCCTCCACGGGCTCTAAGCTAATTAGTTATGTTGGATCTACTCTAGATAAATTTTCCTTTAAGCATGCATGTAGATATCAACGATTAAACTGGCTAAGCTATGAACTGAAAGACAGAAAAGAAATCTAACTAACGCATGCAAAGTAAAGACTCAAAAATAAAGGATCTGCAAGCCACTTGGGTACAACTCCTTGGGCTTGCTTTTACAACGATTTAGAGTAGACCGGGAAGAAGAAAACGTTACCACAGTGAAAGGAGTCGTTGGAGGGTGTGTTTTGCGTGTAATTTGGGCAGCATGCCCTCTTGTCCTGGCGATAATCTGCAAAAATCAGCAAGCTATTGCTTGCTGATTTGAGCTGCAACACCCTCATGAAAGTTATGGAATTTTTGTATTTTAGGCAGAAATTCCTTGCATACAAAACCAGAAAATTATATGATTTTAAGTGACCTATCTAAACACATTAGCTACTAAAATCAAGAATGAAAGAAGGTGAATAATATCAGAAATAATTTGGAGTGTATGTGAGAAGTAAGGGCAAATCCGTGCTTGGACTTATCCCAATATCCTCTCCTTGAAGTGTCCTGCAAAGCTTAAACAGAATGTGAGACGAAAATAGATAATGATGGCATATATTAGTAATCAAAACTAATTTTAATCATTAGTAAATACAGATCAAATAAGCTAGCAATTATACAATCACTAAACTTAGTTAAGTAAACTAATTTATCCAACAATCTACCTATAATCACACAAATATTTAAAACCAAATGATTTCACCTCATATGCATGTAAAGAGCCCAGACAAATTTCGAGATCCTTGAATCCTCCAAAGCATTCCCTTTTATTATCCAAATGGAAGAAGTTGTAGCAACTAATTGCTACAAGTTCTTCAAGAGCAACACCAATGAAGAAACATGACAATAATAATGAGAGAGAGAGAATGGGATGGTGAAAAAATAGTAGCATAACAGTGCAATAATGAAAGGTCCTGAATGAGGGAGTGAGGGGTTTCTTTTATAGCCCTGGGAGACCAAGAGACCCCTCTTGGATCTTTGACAAGTGTCAAAGATCCAAAGGTGAAGACAACTCAAAGGTCAAAGCAACCAATGAGGAACTAAGCTTTTAGGGTGAGGGGAAATGGCAAGAAGGTGAAGTGGAGAGGATAAAGCAAGCAAGGAGGGGGCGAATTTGGAAAAATGAGACCCACGTAAGCTTTGAAGGAGGAGTTGCTTGCTTTGATTGAAGATGTTTCCATCTTCACGTGAGCTCTTTCCATTCTCTCAAAGGTAAAGCGTTAGTTGCTAAGAGGAAAGCGTTAGCTTTTGAGAGGGCGTGAGGTAAGAGTGTGGATGGCATGAGGAGCACATGCCCAAGAGGCACGTGAGAGGTGGAGGAAGGGAGCTACTCTTTAATCAAAGTAAAAAAACCAAGATAAAACATGAAGCTTCCAAAAATATGCGTGGGGTTTCCAAACTAGCATGAGGTAAAGTGTGAGTCCAAGAGGAAGAGCGTGTGGAAGGATGTGTTGGCCACACTCCAAAAAGGAAAGCGATTGGTGGAGAGGGGACCCACGATTAATTTTAAGTGAAAACTCAAGTGTTACGTGGGAGTGGGGATGCATACCCAAAATGGAATGCATGAGTGTTTGAGTTGGAATGTGGAGGGGGTGTGGATACCACACTCTCCAAGGTAAGGTGAAGGGATAGGGAGGGCACACCTCATGAGGAGGGGCCCACAACTCTTTATTAAATGATTTATTAATTAAATGCATAAGAGGGTCGTATTTTAAGAGGGGATGTGAATAGTTAAGGTGGGAAACAAATCAAGTGAGTAATAAATTAAAGTGTGGGTAAAAGGGTAGGTAAAGGGTGTGGGTAGGTTAGGTGGGGTCTTCCTCTCATCATTAATGCCACTTACTTCACTTGATTTGGTCCTGTTATCCCCGATATCTAGGGATAACTAGGAGATCATGTCTCGAGGCCCACATGGTCCTAGACATGGAGTACCGAGAGCAGGAGCGACCTGAGCATGGTCCTGGA
>JZKD02S1875603.1:0-47765 GCA_000966675.3 Picea glauca
ATGATCACGCAAACTATGTAATTTTTTCTCAATGAAAGTCTTGGGGAAGATGTTAGAAATATTCTCGGTGGAAGGGTGGTATTGCAAATTGATGTCCTTGTCATGAACCAACTCCCTGATAAAATGCATATGGATCTTGATATGTTTTGTCCGTTATCTCTGTACTGGATCTCGACATAAATTGAGTGTACTTTGGTTTTCACACCAGATCACAGCGGACGATTGAAATGAATGTCGAGCTCGGTGAGGAAGTTATGTAGCCACAATGCCTAGATGGTGTTGTTGACTACTCCCATATACTCGACCTCTGCTGAAGATAGACAAATAGTTGGTTGTTTTTTGCTTGACCAACAAATTGGGTCAGATTCAAACTCAACATGTACTCATAGGTGGACTTGCAATCAGTTCCATTGCCAACCCAGTTAGAATCGATGAAGCCTATGAGAATCAACTTCCAACCTACTGCATAGTGGATCCTTTAATTGGTGGTTCCCTAAACGTATATGAGGATGTTCTTGGCAGCCTTCTAGTGTAACTCATGCGACTCTTGCATGTACCTGAAGACTACCCCTACTACATATGATAAATATAGTCGAGTGTGGGTGAGATACAAAAGGTTCTCCATAGGCTATCAAAACAAGGTGTTTTCCACCACTGGTGTATCTCAACCATCCTCAAATCTAACCCAAGATAAGAAGGGTTTAGGTGCATACTTGCAGTCTTTCATGTGGAATATCTCCATGAGATCTCGATCATACTTAGCCTAAGATAGCTTGATTTATGAAGCATCCTAGATTATCTTGAGACCAATAAAGAAATGGAGTGGACCCATGTCCATCATCAAAAACCCGTCACGAAGAATTCCCTTGACCGCAACAATCATTGAGATCAAGTTGTCGATGATTAAAATATTATCTGCATACATGACTAGGATCATAAGTGAGTTAGTGGTACTCAACATGTAGACATTTGGATCGGATTTTCATCAAAATTCTTGGAGAGAAATTAGGAGTCCATATTTACATACCATGCTCTAGGCGCATGCTTGAGTCCATCGAGCGAATTTTTGAGTTGGCACACTAAATATGAATTATGTATGAATCCAGGTGGTTGCTCCATAAAAATATCCTCTAAGAGATCCTCTTGAAGAAAAGCATTCTTCAAGTCCATCTAATGTATTTGTCATCCCCTGGTTTCTCCAATGGCAAGGGCCAACCTAATAGAATCCAATTTTGCTACTGGAGCAAAATTCTCATCATAGTCGATCCAGTGGATCTGCTGAAATCAATTCACAACCAATCTTTCCTTGTGTCTGATTACTTGTCCGTCTCTTGTCATTTTGGTCCTGTAGATCCATATTCATTTGACAAGATTCATGTCTGAAGGATGTGAAACAAGATCCCAATTCTGTTTTTGGGCGAGAGAGTTGTACTCCTCCTGTATGGATTCTTCCTAGAAGGGGTTCCCTGTAACCTCTCTATAGGATCGAGGGTATGAATACTGAACCATATAATAATGCAAAGGAATCATGGTTTTAGTGGCAGTGAGTACATGATGAGGATTCTCAAATTGATATCTAGTCCTCCTCGGATCCGTTGGATCCCCAACAAGGTCTCTCGCATCCTGAAGTGTGGATTGTGTCCACTTGGGAATCTACTCTGGCTCGTCATATACATGTACTAAATTTGCATATGAATTTTATGACTGTGCATCTAAATGATTTTATTGTGCATATGTATCCTATGAATCCTTTGACTATGTATCAGAACTAAGATCTATGGTGTGATCTGAATGTGTGGAATCATCATCCAGAACTAGTGGAAGTAAAAAATCCTCTGCATGTGGCTAATGTGGAGCATGCTAGGGACTTTCCTCGAACTGGAAAATGCACTCAATGATGAGATGGTTTGTAGAGGGATCAAGTAATCTATATTCATTCACACCATCAGGATAACTGGAAAATATGAATGGGTGGCTTTGTGGATATAATGTTTTCCTCTTCTTAGAGGGGATGCGGATCCATGCTCATGATCCAAAGATACAAAAGTGGGTGAATTTATGTTTATTGTTGCTCCAAGCCTCAAAATGAGTCCTTTCCTTAATAGATCAGTGAGGGGATTTGTTATAAATGTGATTGGCACAATTAAATGCCTCAACCCAAATCTTGGGAGGAAGTTCCTTTGCATGTAGCATGCAACTGGCCATGTCCTTGAGAGATCTATTTTTTTGCTCATCAACCCCATTTTGTTGCAGAGTATATGGTATTGTGTATTGCAACTGTATCCCATCCTCAAGACAAATATTCTAAACATGTTTTTTTACATACTCCACCCCATTATTTGTATGGAGGGATTTGATCTTTCTCCTTGATTGAGTCTCAACAATTTCTTTGAACGCTTTGAGATGCTCAAAGATCTCAGATTTCTTCTTGAGAAAAAATACCCAAGTATAACGTGAGTAATCATCCAAAAATGTAAGCACATACCTTGCCTTGTTGATGGATAGATGCGGGAATGGACCCATGAGAACACAAAGAATCAGATCCAATGGAGAGGAGTCCTTGTGAGCATTCCCCTTCTCGAACTTCTCTTGAGGATTCTTTCCAAGGACACATCATTGAAAAACCCCTTCAAAAAATTATATATTAGGTAACCCGATGACCATCCCTTTCTTACTAAGTTGTCACATGTACCTGAAGTTCGGGTGATCAAACCTCTAATGCCATAATATACTACTTTCATCAAATTGCATAAGTCGTACAAAGGAATCAGGTTCAATAAACTTAGAAAAAGTGTATAACCGAAATTTATGATTTACCTCCTTGACTACAATTTTGGAGTTGTCTTGCATGTCGAATATGGACATGGAGTCTAGTGTGAACTCCACCTTTTTTCCTGGTCCTGAATGTGTAATCTGATACACTGAGAGGAGATTCACAAAAAATTGAGGAACATGCAGGACATTCTTGAAGCTTCCACGATCTAGTTCCACTATCCCTTTTCTAGTGACCTCTACTAGAGAGTCATCCCCCATGAGGATAGGAGGCCCCATACAATCAATTATAGAAGATAGAATATCCTTTGTGTTTTCCATGTGATGGGAAGAACATGAATCTATGATATATGTGTCGAGAGAAGAATGAATAAATACTAATGCATGAGAAATACCTTTCTTAAGGGCTTGATATTCTAACTTTTTCTTGGCAAACTCAAGAATGAAGTCCTCAAGGTTGTTCTTCTGAAGTATTTTCACCATAATATCTATCTGATTCTTATGCATGCATATTATGGATAGTTCCCATGATTACAGTAACCACATTTCTTCCCTTGCTTTCTTTTTCCACCTTTGGAACTTGAGGAATCATTGAAGGGTTTGGAGTACCCTTCCTTATTTGGCTTTGTGTGCACCTTTTCTTTACCTTTCTGTTTGGATTTAGGATTTTGAGAGTTATTTCCATCATTCACAACAAGTGCATGTGCCTTGGGGCCCTTGATTATGCCCATCAGAATGAGCTTATCTTGCTCACGTGTCAAATCCTCAATGAACTGTGACAATGAAGTCATGCTCTAGGTTGCTCATGCGGTGAATCTGGTAGAATAAAATGTGGATACAAATACACTAAATTTCGGTCCATGTTTTTTCATGATAGAAAGAACCATTTTTTTTCTTGTTTGGATTTGTCAATACCACAGTCTATCAATTCACAAAGGAGAGATTTAAATTTGGTGAAAGAATCTTGGACATTGTCAAAGTTCTTTGGATCCAAGGAATTTGGTTCTACTTTGAGAAAATGGCCCATCATTTCATCCTGCTTTCCAAACAGACCAACCAATGTGGTCCATATCTCATTTGGTGTCTTGCATGCATTGATGTGAAACCATAGGTCGGGAGAAATATACATTAATAGGAGACCGTGAGCCTTGTACATGTGCTTGAAGTACTTGGATTTTTCTACTACTGAGGTGGATTTTGTTTCTGTGGCCATGGATATCTATTACAAGCCTTTACCCCTGAGTAGGTGTATAATTTGTGGCTTCCAATTGAAGTATTTATATGATGTTAGAATTGCATATGTGGGAAATTCCATCTTTCTTGATGTTTTTTTTTTGTCTTTGGTACCTGCAAAAGTGTTTTGGTGACAATCCTTGCTAGCGGCCTATGGGCTCTGATACCATATATATTTTCTGAGATACCTGCACATAATATCTATCTAACAATTAATCATACACAACTTGCAATGGTGGATGACGAGAGAAGACAAAAATGGAGAAAAGAAGGAAAGAATTTATATTATTTGAGTAAGAGAATGTTATACTACAAGTGATATACTCAATATGAAACGACTGAATCACCATTGTATCCAAGCTAATGCGCATTAGGAGTGTTCTAGAGAGATGTGATACACATTGGCAGTCATTGGAGTTAATTGCCACCTAGTCCCAGTTAACTGGCCATGCGACCGTCAGTTAACTAGCCAAACCAAAGTGAAATGAGGAGGATATCACTCACACATATGGAATACGCCTTACTAGTGATAATCCCAATGAAAATGCACATTACTAGTGATGATATCGAGGTTAGCATGCAACACTTGGTGATAAAGCCAAGGTTGACATGCACCACTTCACTCAACTAGTCTAACTAAACGATAACTAAGAATTGATTGGAGGGTATGTGGCACCCTTGTCTAGATGAAAATATCCTCAATGAGGGGAGAATATCTCAGACTAAGGGACCCTCCACATAGTCAAATAAACTTAGGAAAATAAAATGAAAGGAGAATAATGGGTGTGTTTAATATCTCCAACACTTGTACTATTTATTGTATTTTCAATATGGTGGTTGTAAATGGTTGTTAACTTTTCATATTAAACATTATAAAATGAAGAAAATAAAAACATAATTGGCCATTATATATACCCATAATAAAATGACACATCCACAATATAAATGTCGAAACAAAGCATTTGCATATCAGTCTTTATTGCCATCACCCCAATTATATTCCATGTTTGGCATTATAACATTGTTGTTCTCAAAAAAATGTTTAGATCTCATATCATGTCTTAGTAGGAACCAACAATCCCCATCCAACACATCTGGGTTAAAAAACACTTGGTTGCAATGTTTTGGAAAACATAAGGCTCCTTAGTTTCAACCCACCTTTTTCTAGAGTTAATACATATTAACCTACTATCACGATCTTCCTTTACATTTCTCTGGTTGAAGGTATCTCACCACTTACAACAAAAAATAACACATTGAAAAGATGAGAAGTCCACTTGCATGATCTCTTGTATCTTTCCAATGTAACCTAACTTTACCTCTATTAGGTTTTGATCGCGGTGGCTAGCATGACTAGATTGGTCAAACTTAACCTCTACTCTACAACTGTGTGTGATGTGTCAATCATTAGCATACTCAGTGCGAAATTGATGTCCATGTGCCTACATATATGGAGAAAAATGCACCTGTAAAAATGAAAATAAGGGACAGTTTCATGTGTCTAATAACCCACGCATTAACAAAAACACAATACATGTTACAATTCAGATGTGAAATATTATAAATTGAACACGGTACTTAGAGAGTTTATTACATAGTTGTTTCACTTGATCCCTATGTTTAGTGCATCCATATCTTCTCCATGTGGGTTACGACTAAACACCACATATTTCTCTTGTATTTGGTCAGCCACCCAGCTGTTGGGACAAATTTTTGGCATATTTTCTTTTAAATGATCAATATAAGGCATGCTTCTACCATTCAACTATATGGTTTTTTTCCTATAACTATCCCATTTTCTTCTTTACTCTTCATACAACACGACCCATGGTCGTGTTTCCTCCGTGTTGTAAAGAATGAATTTATTGATGGCACTAATTTCTAAATTTGTTGATGTATACTAGAATTCAAAATGAATAGCATGAGATCAAATATATATTACCAAATTTAGTGTAAACACTTGTGTTATACTAAATTGACAAAAAATAAGTGACTTACTCTTTATCAAGTGCCTTTTTCCATTTATTTCGAGTATCTCCCATTCCCTTTTGTCCTCATCTTGTTGGTCATCCCAAACCACTGCCCCTGGTGTGTCATCAATTTTTTTGATGTACTCATTGACATAATAGAACAAATTGTATACTATGTTCCCCTCTGCCATAGAGCCCTTTGGTTTTTCCCTTGTTGAACAAACCCTTTCAATGTTTTCATATACCTCTCTACGAAGAATATCCAACTGTTGGGTATGTGTTATATTCTTTGCACGACTAGTTCTAGTGTTTGCTACGTTGCGTCGGGAGTGCAGGGGGGTTTGAAGGGGGGAATTAGCCCCCCCATTTGAGGGTTGCAGGGGAAAATCCCCCAAGAAAATTGTTTTTTGCATCGAGAAACATGTCACATTTTTTCCTCATTTTTTGTGTCACCTCGATTTTTGTGTCCATTGTTGGGCGGTCTTTCAACACATGGATTTTTCTGATGGTTTTCTATTTCCAGTTAAGTGATTAGGGTTGTTGACTAATCTAGGTCATTGGGTTAGGGTTTTAGATGCCACTGGCTCCTATATGTATATTGTATTGTAAACAATGTATCACTATGAATGAATATAAAATATGTTGGTTTTCTCGGTTTGGGTTTCCAGGGGAAAATCTCAGTGTAATGTGTGTGTTTTCCATTTTATATTTTATGTTCTTTTATTGAAAATCTATTTGCAGTAAAATATTTTACAAGGTTAAAATCTACACAAATGACATGAGAGCACCCTAGATAATTCAACCTCATCAGGTAAGTGAATTAGAAAATGGACTTACAAGTCCATAAAACTCGAGGGTAGTTCCTTCTCAAACATACAAAACAATATCAACTATCTCTCGATGCCACCATGTAATGCTAGCCATATGAATCTCCTTTAATGTGATCCAACATACAAATGCAAATAACTTCGATATGGCACATAGCAGGTCCTGGTGGGAGTCATGGTTCACACAACCACGCATGAGAAAAGGATAATTACACTAAAAAATAGACACACACATCATTAATTGCCATAAAATTGTGAGTGCATAGCATATTTTTACCAATAGTATAGAAGAATAATAATGTATTAAACATACATACCCTTAGAAGGTTTACATGGTCATGTGATTTCAACCCCAACAAGTTCCCTTCTATAGTGAAGCAATGCCATAGATATGACCTATATAAATAAGGTGCCTTCACACCTAATATAACATCCTTTGCCATAAAAGTATCATCTTTCTTCAAAATCCATGGGATATCACCTTCTCTAAAAGACCAAGAGGGACTAGCCTCTCCTCTAGTTTTTTTTCTTGGCCAATGTCTCTTTTTAGTATTTGAAGCAATAAGATCTCCTCTAATAGCCAATGTGTCACTTTTATTCGATGATATGTGCATCCATAAAGAAGATGAAACATTTTTTAATATATGCATGATATCTAGTAAGTGGTCAATCTTAAGATGCTCCGAATATGGAAGCTCATAAAATACAGATTTCCTTTTCATCTCAATGGGCATTTTCTCAACATAGGTGTCAAAAAATTTGGGATCATCGAACATAGGTTCCCCATTGGAATCAAACAATTCTACTATTTCCTTCTCCTTCACCATGCCATATGTCCTAATCTAATATGTCGATGTCATTATTTCAGGTCTTTTGGCTCTCTCTGGTTTACCATTGAAAGTAGATGCAACTCTTCTATAAGGGTGGTATTATGGGAGAAATACCCTCAAGCAACCATACACCAACTTTCGTAGGTGTTTGGAGCACCTAGCCTTTATAGATGGTCCCTTTATTGATAAGTTGTTGCATGTACCTGAAGTTCAGGTGACCAAACCTCTCATGCCATAATCTACTACTTTCATCATCCTGCATAAGTCGTATAGAGGAATCAGGTTCAATAAAATTATAAAAAGTGTATAGCCGAGATTTATGATTTACCTCTTTGACAACAATTTTGGAGTTGTCCTCCATGTCGAATATGGACACGGAGACTGGTGTGAAATCCACCTTTTTTCTTGATCTTGAATGTGTAATTTGATACACCGAGAGAAGATTCAAAAAACATTGAGGAACATGCAGGACATTCTTGAAGATTCCACGATCTAGTTCCACTATCCCTTTTCCAGTGACCTAGACTAGAGAGTCATCCCCCATGAGGATAGGAGGCCCCATGCAGTCAATTATAGAAGATAACCTTTGTATTTTCCATGTGATGAGAAGAACCTGAATCTGTGATACATGTGTTAGGAGAAGAATGAATAACTACTAATGCATGATAATTACCTTTCTTAAGGGCTTGATATTCTAACTTTTTCTTGGAAGCCTCAAGAATGAAGTCCTCAAGGTTGTTCTTTTGAAGTATTTTCACGATAAGATATATCTAATTCTTATGCATGCATATTCTGGATAGTTCCCACGATTGCAGTAACCACACCTCTTCCCTTGCTTTATTTTTCCACCTTTGGAACTTGAGGAATCATTGAAGGGTGTGGAGTACCCTTCCTTCTTTGGCTCTGTGTGCACCTTTCCTTTACCTTTTTGTTTGGATTTAGGATTTTGAGAGTTGTTTCCATCATGCACAACAAGTGCCTGTGCCTTGGGGCCCTTGATTATGCCCATATGAATGAGCTTATCATGCTCATGTGCCAAAGCCTCAATGAACTGTGACAATGAAGGCATGGTCCAGGTTTCTCATGTGGTGAATTTGGTAGAATAAAATGTGGAGACAAATACACTAAATTTCGGTCCAAGTTTTTCCATGATAGAAAGAACCATTTTTTTTCTTGTTTGGATTTGTCAATACCACAGTCAATCAATTCACAAAGGAGATATTTAATTTTTTTTGAAAAATCTTGGACATTGTCAAAGTTCTTCAGATCCAATGAGTTCACTTCTACTTTGAGAAAATGGCCCCACATTTCATCCTGTTTTCCAAAGATACCATCCAAGGTGGTCCATATCTCATTTGGTGTCTTGCATGCATTGACGTGAAACCATAGGTCGGTAGAAATAGACATGCATAGGAGACCGTGAGCCTCGTCCATGTGGCTAAATTACTTGCATTTTTCCATTGCTGAGGTGGGTTTTGTTTCTGTGGCCATGGATATCTGATACAATCCTTTACCACTAAGTAAGTGTATAGTTCACGACTTCCAATTGAAGTAGTTATATGGCGTTACAATTGCAGATGTGGGAAATTCCATCTTTCCCGTTGTTTTGTTTTGTCTTTGGTACCTGCAAAAGTGTTTTGGTGACGATCCTTGCTAGAAGCCTATGGGATCTGGTACCATGTATAGTTTATGAGATACCTGCACATAATATCTAGCTAACAATTAAGCATACACAACTTACAATCGTGGATGAAGAGAGAAGACAAAAATGGAGAAAAGAATGAAATAATTTATATTATTTGAGTAAGAGAATGTTATAATACAAGTGATATACTTTGTATGAAACAACTAAATCACCATTGTATCCAAGCTAATGTGCATTAGGAGTGTTCTAGAGAGATTTGATACACATTGACAGTCATTGGAGTTAATTGCCACCTAGTCCTAATTAACTTTCCATGCGACCGTCAATTAACTATCCAAACTAGAGTGAAATGAGGAGGATATCACTCACACATGTGGAATGCACCTTACTAGTGATGATCCAAATGCAAATGCGCATTACTGGTGATGATATTGAGGTTAGCATGCAACACTTGGTGATAAAGCCAAGGTTGACATGCACCACTTCACTCAACTTGTCTAACTGAACGAAAACTAATAATTGACAGCGCGAGGGTATGTGGCACCCTTGTATAGGGTAGAATATCCTCAATTAGGGGAGAATATCTCAGACTAAGGGACCCTCAACATAGTCAAATAAACTTAGGAAAATAAAATGAGGAAAATCCTAGGTGTGTGTAGTATCTCCAACACTTGTACTATTTAATGTATTTTCAATATGGTGGTTGTAAATGGTTGTTAACTTTTTATATTCAACATTATAAAATGAAGAAAATAAAAAACATAATTGGCTATTATAGATACCCATAATAAAATGACACATCCACAATATAAATTTCGAAACAAAGCATTTACATATCAGTCTTTATTTCCATCACCCCAATTATCTTCCATGTTTGGCATTATAACATTGTTTTTCTCGAAAAGAAGTTTATATCTCATATCATGTCTTAGTAGAAACCACCAATCCCCATCCAACACATCTGGGTTAAAAAACACTTGGTTGCAATGTTTTGGAAAACATAAGGATCCTTAGTTTCAACCACCTTTTTCTAGAGTTAATACATATTAACCTACTATCACGATCTTCCTTTACATTTCTCTGGTTGAAGGTATCTCACCACTTACAAAAAAAAATAACACATTGAAAAGATGAGAAGTCCACTTGCATGATCTCTTGTATCTTTCCAATGTAACCTAACTTTATCTCTATTAGGTTTTGATCGTGGTGGCTAGCACGACTAGATTGCTCAATTTCAACCTCTACTCTACAAATGTCTGTGATGTGTCAATCATTAACATACTCAATGCGAAAATGATGTCCATGTGCCCACATATATGGGAAAACATGCACCTGTAAAAATGCAAATAAGGGACGGTGTCATGTGTCTAATAACCCGAGCATTAATAAAAACACAATACATGTTACAATTCATATGTGTAATATTATAAATTGAACATGGTACTTAGAGAGGTTATTATAGAGTTGTTTCACCCGATTCCTATGTTTAGTGCATCCATATATTCTCCATGTGGGTTACGACTAAACACTGCATATTTCTCTTGTATTTGGTCAGCCACCCAACTATTGGGATAGATTTTTGACATATTTTAGTTTAAATGATTAGGATAAGGAATGCTTCTACCATTCAACTATATGAATGCTTTCCTATAACTATCCCATTTTCTTCTTTACTCTTCATACAACACGACCCATGGTCGTGTTTCCTCCGCGTTGTAAAGAATGAATTTATTGATGGCATCAATTTCTAAATTTGTTGATGTATACTAGAATTCAAAACGAATAGCATGAGATCAAATATATATTATCAAATTTAGTGTAAACACTTGTTTTGTACTAAATTGAAAAAATATAAGTGACTTACTCTTTATCAAGCGCCTTTTTCTGTTTATTTCAAGTAGCTCCCATTCCCTTTTGTCCTCATCTTGTTGGTCATCCCAAACCACTTCCCCTGGTGTGTCATCAATTTTCTTGGTGTACTCATTGACATAATAGAACAAATTGTATACTATGTTCCCCTTTGCCATAGAGCCCTCTATTTTTTCCCTTTGTTGAACAAACCCTTTCAAGTTTTTCATATACCTCTCTACGAAGAACATCCAATTGTTGGGTATGCGTTATATTCTTTGCATGACAAGTTCTAGTGTCTGCTACGTTGCGTCAGGAGCGCAAAGGGGTTTCAGGGGGGGGGGGGGGGGATTTGGCCCCCTTTTGAGGGTTGTAGGGGCAAATCCCCTGAGAAAATTATTTTTTGCATCAGGAAACATGTCACATTTTTGCCACATTTTTTGTGTCACCTTGATTTTTGTGTCCATTGTTTGGCAATTTTTTAGCACATGGTTTTTTTCAGATGGTTTTCTATTTCCAGTTAAGGAATTAGGGTTTTTTACTAATCCAGGTCATTGGGTTAGGGTTTTGGATGTCGTTGGCTCCTATATGTATATTGTATTGTAAACAATGTATCACTATGAATGAATATAGAATATGTTGGTTTTCCCAGTTTGCGTTACCAGGGGAAAAATCTCTGTGTAATGTGTGTATTTTCCATTGTATATTTTATGTTCTTTTATTGAAAATCTATTTGCAGTAAAATATTTTACAAGGTTAAAATCTACACCAACGACATGAGAGCACCCTAGATAATTCAACCTCATCAGGTAAGTGAATTAGAAAATGGACTTGCAAGTCCATAAAACTCGAGGGTAGTTCCTTCTCAAACATACAAAACAATATCAATTATCTCTCAATTCCACCATCAAATGCTATCCATATGAATCTCCTTTAATGTGATTGAACATACACATGCAAATAATTTCGATATGGCACATAGCAGGTCATGGGGGGAGTCATGGTTCACACAACCACGCATGAGCAAAGGATAATTACACTAAAAAATAGACACAGACATCATTAATTTCCATAAAAATGTGAGTGCATATCATATTTTTACCAATAATATAGAAGAATAAGCATTTATTCAACATACATACACTTAGAAGGTTTAGATGGTCATGTGATTTCAACCCCAACAAGTTCCCTTCTATAGTGAAGCAATGTCATAGAGATGACCTATATAAATAAGGTGCCTTCACACCTAATAAAACATCCTTCACCATAGAAATATCATATTTCTTCAAAATCCATGGGATATCACCTTCTCTAAAAGACCAAGAGGGACTAGCCTCTCCTCTAGTTTCTTTTCTTTGCCAATGTCTCTTTTTAGTATTTGAAGCAATAAGATCTCCTCTAATAGCCAATGTGTCACTTTTATTCGACGATATGTGCCTCCATAAAGAAGATGAAACATTTTTTAATATATGCATGAGATCTAGTAAGTGGTCAATTTTAAGATGCTTCCAATATGGAAACTCATAAAATACATATTTCCTTTTCATCTCAATGGGAATTTTCTCAACATAGGTGTCAAAAAATTCATGATCATCGAACATAGGTTCCCCATTTGAATCAAACAATTCTACCATTTCCTTCTCCTTCTCTATGCCATATGCCCTAATCTAATCTGTCGATGTCATTATTTCATGAACACCCCCGAGCAATCATACACTAGCTTTCGTAGGTTTTTGGAGAACCTAACCTTTATAGATGGTCTGTAACATTTACATCCATGATACCCTTTTGTTACAAGACCTATGTTGTTATTGTATATAGAGCACGTTAGTTTCAAAAAGATGTTTGCACCAAATTAAGTATGTCAAATAACATTACAGATATAAACAAATAAATCAACATGCTTACCAGAGAAAACTCCTAGTTTTGGATAATCGTGTGTGGTGTATGCATATATGTTATACAATGTAAAAAACCTCTTCATCGATATGGGTTTTGATACATCATATACATCTATCCCTTCCCATAATTGATTAAATTCATTGATCTGTGGTTGGAGGTAGACATCCATTATCTTCACTTGTAATTTACCTGGGACTATAAGAACCAACATAAGATGTTCATTATTCATGGAAAACCATGGGGGGGTATTTTTATTGATCACTACCATTGGATAAACACACTAGTTGGTGTTTGGGAGGGAATATAGGCTAAATCCATCAATGGCTATGCTCAATCGTCCAATTTGTACTTCATCCTTGAAATTATCAGGCCATGTATCCTCTATATGCTTCATGGCTATTGAATCTATTGGGATTCACATAATTCTTGTCTCACTTCTATCTGAGGCAAGCCACCCTTGCAACACGACTAATTGTTTGCAACAAAAGGGCCTTTGAATAATTGGAATTATAGGCATATTCCTTAATATCTTATGAGGAGGACCATATGCCTTACCCTTGCTTTTTTTATTTCTAGTACCCATCATGCCCACATTATGGACATATCTCTTTGTCCACATATTCCATTTTTTATTGAATACAATCATTCATACATGTGTGGTATGATATGTACTCAACACCCAACATTTTCAACATTTTCTTTGTTTCTACGTAGCTATCAGGAAATGAATTATCTATTGGAAGTATTTATCTTTGAGTAACCTGCAATTAGTTTGCAATATAAATGTACATTGTCATTAAGCATGCATAAATCGACCATTTTCTTCCTTCATTGTATGGAAATATTCCTTGAAATATTAGAGGACTTAATGTTTAGTTACCTCAAAAGTGATAAGAAACACACGTATGACATACCATAAATTGATTTCAAGTTGTACAATAACATTGTTGTCCCTAGTTGGGTAGACCTTGACCCATGTTCAAAGAGAGGGGTGGTGGAAGCATATTTCATGCTTTTGAAGAAGGTATCGACGATATCAATGTCGTCCCCTAGTTCATTTTGTTGGAATGCATGTAACAACATTCCCTCCATGGCTTGGGTATCCCATAAGAAATCATCCATACCAACCTATGTATCATTTCCTTCATCCCCAACATGTGAAGAACTAGTATTATTGTACATATTTTGAATTGATGAATCAAGACATAGTGGGAATTGAATAGGTGGTTGATTCAACCATGCTTGATATGCTTCCTCTCCAAGTTGTGATCATTTAATAGAAATCTCTTGACTTGACATTATAATGGGGTGCAACGTTAGATGGTAGAAATGTCACTCGTTGTTAGAATATTGATTGTAAAAATATAGAACAATACATCGATCATATTAGTAACACAATGCATTTACTATGTTCAAACATTATACCAAACATTTATTACAAGCATGTAAATTTTTTTCCCAATAATAAGCATGCAACCAACCACTTTATAAAACAAATTTCAAATTAAACAATACATTTACATTAGTTCCATTGAAAATCCAAAAATACAATTACTTAATCATCGTTTTCTTACACCCCAAGGGGTGTTTGCATAAAAGAGATCTAATTCAAAGTGTAATATCGTTGATCCAGGATGGTTGCTAGAATATTACATGTTATAATTGGTAGGGTAAACAAGTTGTCCATTTTCATCAAACATCTACTTGTAGTATATTTCTCTTGATAAGAGCTTGCGAAATTTTGGGACTACTGGAATATTTTGCGCATTTGAACTCGATCCAGAATCATGATCCTGCAAAATTCAATGAACAATTATTCAACTGCACATGCATACATAACATAAATTTAATGAGATAAATAAATTATAAATAAAATCTAGAGTTACTGCAATCGGTGAGGGAGAGCTTGAAGGACTTGCAACGATATGGAATGAGATGGAAACTAAATAATTGGTCATTTGATATTATAATTCCCTTTTTCCTTCATTTGAGCCAAAACTGTCATCTTGGGAAGCATAGAACAATCTAACCTCAAACAGATTTTTGAATAACTTTTATAAGTTAACGATGCACTTAATTATATAAGGACACCTCAATACATTATTATAAAACAAACACACTATTTCTGTAAGTTGTGTGAAGCACAAAAAACTGACCTCCTTTATTGCCTCCACAAAATAAAACCTCCATAAAATTTAAATGTGGATGTTCACATTTGTATTTTGAATTTTTTTTTTATCGGTGTGTCAGTACATACACACCGCGTAGGTGCGGTACGAACTATATAGCACAAGTAAGTTACAAAAATAGCGCATGCGCTTACTATAAATGCATTGAAATTTACTACAAAAAAATGAGTAGGTGTTTTATATGGACACATTGCACTGGTGCACTACTCACTATATAGTGCACTGAAAAAGTAAGTTATGAAAAAAATAGCACACACGTTTATCATCAATGCACCAAAATGCACAACGAAAAAATGAATGAGAATTTCAATTTTCCTAAATGTACGTGTTTATAAATGAAAACCCTATTCATTCTTTCATTGTTTTGCCAAAATTTAGAGGGGAGATTTGTGCAAGAGATATATACTAGAAAAGACTTTGAAGTGGGTGGATTTATTTTTAAGAGCCAAATTCGAAAGGGATTACCATAGGTCACATACAAATCTGCAGCGGAGAAATTTCAAGTACATATGATTGCATTCTATTGATAATCTTAATATTTCCCCTATTTGATTAAAAAAAAATCAATGCATTCCCAAACAAAAAAAATGGTTTCATAATTACCTTTGATATTGGAAGCCCTGATTTCCTTACTGTTTTTCTTTCTTTTCCTTTCTATATTTCATAAGGAGATATTTTTGATAGTTCCCACGATTGCAGTAACCACACCTCTTCCCTTGCTTTATTTTTCCACCTTTGGAACTTGAGGAATCATTGAAGGGTTTGGAGTATCGTTCCTTCTTTGGCTCCTTTACCTTTTTGTTTGGATTTAGGATTTTGAGAGTTGTTTCCATCATGCACAACAAGTGCATGTGCCTTGGGGCCCTTGATTATGCCCATTTGAATGAGCTTATCATGCTCATGTGCCAAAGCCTCAATGAACTGTGACAATGAAGGCATGGTCCAGGTTTCTCATGTGGTGAATTTGGTAGAATAAAATGTGGAGACAAATACACTAAATTTCGGTCCAAGTTTTTCCATGATAGAAAGAACCATTTTTTTTCTTGTTTGGATTTGTCAATACCACAGTCTATCAATTCACAAAGGAGATATTTAATTTTTTTTGAAAAATCTTGGACATTGTCAAAGTTCTTCGGATCCAATGAGTTCACTTCTACTTTGATAAAATGGCCCCACATTTCATCCTGTTTTCCAAAGATACCATCCAAGGTGGTCCATATCTCATTTGGTGTCTTGCATGCATTGACGTGAAACCATAGGTTGGTAGAAATAGACATGCATAGGAGACCGTGAGCCTCATCCATGTGGTTAAATTACTTGCATTTTTCCATTGCTGAGGTGGGTTTTGTTTCTGTGGCCATGGCTATCTGATACAATCCTTTACCACTAAGTAAGTGTATAATTCACGACTTCCAATTGAAGTAGTTATATGGCGTTACAATTGCAGATGTGGGAAATTCCATCTTTCCCGTTGTTTTGTTTTGTCTTTGGTACCTGCAAAAGTGTTTTGGTGACGATCCTTGCTAGAAGCCTATGGGATCTGGTACCATGTATAGTTTATGAGATACCTGCACATAATATCTAGCTAACAATTAAGCATACACAACTTACAATCGTGGATGAAGAGAGAAGACAAAAATGGAGAAAAGAATGAAATAATTTATATTATTTGAGTAAGAGAATGTTATAATACAAGTGATATACTTTGTATGAAACAACTAAATCACCATTGTATCCAAGCTAATGTGCATTAGGAGTGTTCTAGAGAGATTTGATACACATTGACAGTCATTGGAGTTAATTGCCACCTAGTCCTAATTAACTTTCCATGCGACCGTCAATTAACTATCCAAACTAGAGTGAAATGAGGAGGATATCACTCACACATGTGGAATGCACCTTACTAGTGATGATCCAAATGCAAATGCGCATTACTGGTGATGATATTGAGGTTAGCATGCAACACTTGGTGATAAAGCCAAGGTTGACATGCACCACTTCACTCAACTTGTCTAACTGAACGAAAACTAATAATTGACAGCGCGAGGGTATGTGGCACCCTTGTATAGGGTAGAATATCCTCAATTAGGGGAGAATATCTCAGACTAAGGGACCCTCAACATAGTCAAATAAACTTAGGAAAATAAAATGAGGAAAATCCTAGGTGTGTGTAGTATCTCCAACACTTGTACTATTTAATGTATTTTCAATATGGTGGTTGTAAATGGTTGTTAACTTTTTATATTCAACATTATAAAATGAAGAAAATAAAAAACATAATTGGCTATTATAGATACCCATAATAAAATGACACATCCACAATATAAATTTCGAAACAAAGCATTTACATATCAGTCTTTATTTCCATCACCCCAATTATCTTCCATGTTTGGCATTATAACATTGTTTTTCTCGAAAAGAAGTTTATATCTCATATCATGTCTTAGTAGAAACCACCAATCCCCATCCAACACATCTGGGTTAAAAAACACTTGGTTGCAATGTTTTGGAAAACATAAGGATCCTTAGTTTCAACCACCTTTTTCTAGAGTTAATACATATTAACCTACTATCACGATCTTCCTTTACATTTCTCTGGTTGAAGGTATCTCACCACTTACAAAAAAAAATAACACATTGAAAAGATGAGAAGTCCACTTGCATGATCTCTTGTATCTTTCCAATGTAACCTAACTTTATCTCTATTAGGTTTTGATCGTGGTGGCTAGCACGACTAGATTGCTCAATTTCAACCTCTACTCTACAAATGTCTGTGATGTGTCAATCATTAACATACTCAATGCGAAAATGATGTCCATGTGCCCACATATATGGGAAAACATGCACCTGTAAAAATGCAAATAAGGGACGGTGTCATGTGTCTAATAACCCGAGCATTAATAAAAACACAATACATGTTACAATTCATATGTGTAATATTATAAATTGAACATGGTACTTAGAGAGGTTATTATAGAGTTGTTTCACCCGATTCCTATGTTTAGTGCATCCATATATTCTCCATGTGGGTTACGACTAAACACTGCATATTTCTCTTGTATTTGGTCAGCCACCCAACTATTGGGATAGATTTTTGACATATTTTAGTTTAAATGATTAGGATAAGGAATGCTTCTACCATTCAACTATATGAATGCTTTCCTATAACTATCCCATTTTCTTCTTTACTCTTCATACAACACGACCCATGGTCGTGTTTCCTCCGCGTTGTAAAGAATGAATTTATTGATGGCATCAATTTCTAAATTTGTTGATGTATACTAGAATTCAAAACGAATAGCATGAGATCAAATATATATTATCAAATTTAGTGTAAACACTTGTTTTGTACTAAATTGAAAAAATATAAGTGACTTACTCTTTATCAAGCGCCTTTTTCTGTTTATTTCAAGTAGCTCCCATTCCCTTTTGTCCTCATCTTGTTGGTCATCCCAAACCACTGCCCCTGGTGTGTCATCAATTTTCTTGGTGTACTCACTGACATAATAGAACAAATTGTATATTATGTTCCCCTTTGCCATAGAGCCCTCTAATTTTTCCCTTTGTTGAACAAACCCTTTCAAGTTTTTCATATACCTCTCTACGAAGAACATCCAATTGTTGGGTATGCATTATATTCTTTGCATGACTAGTTCTAGTGTCTGCTACGTTGCGTCAGGAGCGCAAAGGGGTTTCAAGGGGGTGGGTAATTTGGCCCCCATTTTGAGGGTTGTAGGGGAAAATCCCTTGAGAAAATTATTTTTTGCATCAGGAAACATGTCACATTTTTGCCTCATTTTTTGTGTCACCTCGATTTTTGTGTCCATTGTTGGGAAATTTTTTAGCACATGGTTTTTTTCGGATGGTTTTCTATTTCCAGTTAAGGAATTAGGGTTTTTTAGTAATGCAGGTCATTGGGTTTGGGTTTTGGATGTCGTTGGCTCCTATATGTATATTGTATTGTAAACAATGTATCACTATGAATGAATATAGAATATGTTGGTTTTCCCAGTTTGTGTTACCAGGGGAAAAATCTCTGTGTAATGTGTGTATTTTCCATTGTATATTTTATGTTCTTTTATTGAAAATCTATTTGCAGTAAAATATTTTACAAGGTTAAAATCTACACCAACGACATGAGAGCACCCTAGATAATTCAACCTCATCAGGTAAGTGAATTAGAAAATGGACTTGCAAGTCCATAAAACTCGAGGGTAGTTCYKTCTCAAACATACAAAACAATATCAATTATCTCTCGATTCCACCATCCCAAAAATAATGTGCATCAGAGGTATGTGATCATTCATTTATTCTTTTATGTGCATTGAATCTAATTATCGTGTGAAATACTAATTTTCAATTGTTTTGTCATAGAGAAAAAAATAAAATACAACCCATTTAGCACATAAGACAAGATGACGAGGAATAAAAGGGTTGATCACAAACATTATGAGTATTTATGTTTCTGACTTTAATTAATATTTCATACTTGTTGTGATCTTTATATTTAAACGATTAATTTACACTTGTCTATGAATGCCTTATAATATGTGCGAACATACAAAGAGGGGCCAACCCATGAATTGATAGACATTAGGTAAGTATGGGTTGTGAGTATATGTTAAAGTACGAAGGTTTAATTGAACAATTTGTAAGTAGCTATGTTGTTTAACTTCCCTTCTTTTATAATTAATGAAACACCAAGAAACCTTTATATTAATTATATTGATTTTGTTTTGTCATGGGGTATTAAACATTCAAGAAACAAAGTATGTAATGCAACCAACATAAGAGATTTTGAGAGAAGGAATGAAGCATGGCTTCGAAAGAACGTGTATTGTACTTTATGAAAGAATCACTACTAATGTATGTTTTTGTATTTACGCAATCATGAATATTCTACTATATATAAAAATGTAGATTTACTTATTACACTTTATTTCTATGTTTATAGATGGAAGATGAAGAGGTGGAACATAAAAAACAATATGATCAAGAAAAATTAGGTTAAATAACTACAGTACAATATCGCCTACAAATGATGAAGAAATGAGGCATGCACGTAGCTCAAACGATGACAACAATTCAAGTGATAAATGATAATCAATGTAATTGAATGGTAGTGCAAGTTGTATGTTTTGAAATATTTGTGTTTGAAAATCAAGGATTTTGTTTAATGCAATCGACATATTGTTGCAATTGCATGAGGACATGTTAACAACATGTGTAACAATTACATATTGGTTGGAATTTGATTATTGTGGACCTTTACATTGTCCCATTTTGTATGACAATGATCTGAATCGAATATGACAAAAACAATTGGTTATCGGCACAAGCTCTAAGATGATCAACACATGAAACGTTCAAGGCTAAGGATGAATAAGGAGATCAACTTGTTGGTGTGAAAGGGCCCCATGCAATCATGATTCATGTTTACCATTGCATGTAATGTAGTCTAAATTCGAATTGATATCTAAAGTTGGGAAGTATATGGTTGTATGTAAATAAATAATGAGATATTCATGAGACATTTTCCACGTGGGATAAAAGACAAACAAACAAAGAAAATAAGGAGAAACAGATTGGAGAGAAGTTGAAGTGTTGGGGATGCCTTACCTTCCACCTATCCTCCCGGTCTTATCAATCTTCTATATCATGTTTTCCCATAATGAGAAAGGGGTTCTTTGGCTATGAATGATGTACAGAGGATGCCTAGATGTGACCGAGGAGCATAGAGATGAACCAAAGAGCCTGTAACTTTCCCATTTCTGGATAATAAAGAGCCTGGACAAAGCCAAAAGAATGTTGGTTTTCTGGTTTGGGTTTCTAGGGTAAATTTTGAGTTATGTGTGTGTTGTTTTGTTAGATGTGGATTTTTTTCTTTATGGATGAAATTGTTTGCACTATAATTTAACGATAATGGTGTGCACTAAAAATTAATGGTGGTTTGTGTTTTTTTTCAGTAACAAGAAGTCCATGCTAGTTGGAAATGAATTTGATTTTACTTATACACAATTTCCCATGGGTCAGTAAGTCGGACTAATAACTCTTTAATATTACTCATACAATAATTTTGTAGTTGGGAATCAATGTCCATCCTTCCAGAGCCATTTCTATTTACTTGGGGGTTTCTAATTTGATTTCAAGGGTCGTTGGGGATTTTCTCTCAGTCCCAGAGTCGGGTTAGTTATTAGTCGATGTCCACAATTTGTCTGTTGGTCGTGCCTCACATTTGTGATTTTTTTGGGGCATTTTCATTTTCCCATAAATCTTATATGGGACATACCTCGAAATATGGGGTTTTCAAGGCATTGATTAACTACCCATGAATCAAATATGCATTTTTTCAATTTAGTTTGCTATCAATTTTCCCCCATACATTTTTCTTTGTTGTTGAGTGCCCAACTTGACTTCCAAAACATTTTGATGTGTCGTGGATTCTCAAAATATCCCTTGGGTGTATTTGTATGCCATGGGACACCGAAATAGTCTTACAGACATTTTCCCACACTGTTGTTGTTACACAACAAAATGTTAGACTTGAGTGTCGCACCCTAAGTGTCACAAAGTGGCGTATGCACCTCGTTGAGTGTCACATGCACTGTCTCAAGTGTCGTATGCACCTTACCAAGTGTTAAATTCACTCTTCTAAGTGTTGTAACCCATTGAAACGATAAAAAAAAATTACACAATCCCTAAGTCATGTTGGAAGAAGAAGCCCTATCATTTGACAGTCAAAACACACCTTTTTCTTGGAAATTTCGACCATTTTTTATCATTTTAGAAGTTTTTTACTCCCATACCCATGCTAATGTGGTGCCAACACTCCTCTGACCATTCTTAGGGGGTTCCATGGTGCTCTGTCTCTCACTAAGGGGGAGCGCTAGTCTTGTTAGAGGAAAATTTGGGATCCTCCACCTTTTCCTAAGGGCCAACTCTCTTGGGATGAGGTTGGTTGTGATCGAATCCTATACTATGGCTTCATATTAGGATCTAATGCCAACCTTAAGGAGCCATATCCTCAACCATTTCCCTAATTATCTCATGGCGGTTGTACCTCTCAAGCCTATATATTGAAGGTTTTTCCAAGGTGAAGGGGGGAAGAATTTAGATATCAAACCTTTGATCTTGGGAGAAGCATCAACATTTTGATTTCAAGATTCATGCAAGGGGATGGAAGAGGAGATATTGGTGAATATATTTCATCGTACAACATTATTTGTAAGTTCCTTCTTTTTATTTCCAATTAATATCAACTTGATCTATTCTCTTCAAGTTCATGTGTTCTACATTTTCTTGTCTATTGTCATTTCAGTCTTCATAGATAGATATGTTTTGTCTAATCATACAGAGTATGAGGAAGAGTTACGTTTCTAGTCTTTTAAGGACTTCAGTTTCATTGAGGATCTTGTATATCAATCCCAAGGAATGGAGTAGCGAGGACGAGCATCACAACAATGTACACCACATTCTTCTTCCCTCTTGATTGATTGGTTAAGTTATATCTATAGGGAAAGTAGTAATCACTTGTTCACTTCTATATTTGGACCAAAGATAGGGGTCTTGGCCCAAATGGGAGCTTAACATGTCTGTAGGATAATATTTCTCACAACAGAAAAATGACGACTCCATTGGGGAAGGACTGTGACTAGTTTTTCCTCTGTTTCACCTTGAATCCTTGCTTGTGATTAGATATTGTTTGTTTGATGCTTAATTATGAGTTATTTCCTCTTCTCTCTTCTTTTTTGAAGAGTTTACAGAGCCATTTATTGAGTCTTTGTTGAGTTTGATCTTGTGGAAGCATTTTTTATCTTTTTCATAAAATGGCATTCCCCTGCAGTTCACACCAGGGTGCCATTAGCTGAATAATGCTACCCCTGAGCCTCTTAAGGGGTTCCATTATCTTGACTGGATCTCCTCCTAATCCTCCTAGGCGTGCCATAATTATCTATCACTTTGAGAATAAGGGAATCATTCTCTTTTTTTAAGCGTTTTTGCTTGTTTCTGCTTGGTTCTGCACAGTCTTCTTTTGTGAGGCATTTAGCACAGAGTCTACTAGTTTTTATTTGACTTCGTTTGATTTAGAATTTGACATTCATCACTTGTTTTTATTTTCTACTTTTGAGTTTCAAATTCTCTCCTACTTGTGATCCCCTTTTGTTAACAAGATCCCTAGGTTCATCCTTCATTTCAGTTGTTTGATCTTCGTCTCGCAAAGCTTTTAGATTGTTTGATTGTTTAGGAGTTTTCATCAACTAGGGTTTTCAAAGGTTGTTTGGTTTTGAGCCCTTTTTATCTTCATTGAAACATCTCACTTTTTTGAATGATTAGGACTCTCTTGTTTTCCATAACCCATCCTTGAATGTTGTTTCTTGCTACTCATCGTTTGAGTGTTTTCATGAGTTCTTGTCTTCTTTCTCTCTTGCATCTTTGAGTCCTTGATTGAACAAGTTATCTCACGCTTTGTTTCTTGCAGTTCTGATCATTTTTTAGTGTGCTTTGTTTGATTTATTATTTTCCTCGTGTTTCTTTGTGTCAAACATAGATCTATTTCATTCCATTTGAAAGTTAAGAAGTGAAAAAGTTTGCATATTTCCTTGCATAAATTTTCGAACAAAGAAATTTTTTCATTCATTATGAAGTTTTATTTGGTGTATGTTTGGAAAAAGATCTAGTTTTGGATGTGCATTTTGATTTTCAAAAACATTTTCTTGGTAGTTTGGCATCATCTTGATCTTGGAAATTGAAAAGTTGCATTGTTTTGAGTTCTTGCTTGTGTTAAGAAGAATATAACTCTTCTCCTTCCCATACATAGAATTCATCGAAAAGAACAAATTGCATCTCATTATTTTTCATTCTATTGGAGTCGAGTCTCTCACACATCATCGGTTTCATATCTGTGAACCTACTGAGTAAAAGCCATTAAAATCAACCATGCGCTGATAAAATCAACTAGAACATTTTTTGGTTTTAGCACACCAATAGTAGCACATTATCAGAGTCTGTGGACTAGGAAAAGTGAGTAAATTGTCCAAGACTACTAAATATATTGTAGATCACTAAAGAGTCAAGAAATCTAACTTGTGTATAAGCATAGTCGGGAACCCCCTCTGACACAGGGGATAAACATGAGGTCGAGTGTGGAAGAGTAGTGGTGATCACCCCTCCAAAGCTTGACCAATAATAGTGGACATAGTGTATACTGGGGGTCCTTCCTAAAGTGTCACTAACTCATTTGGTCTTCGTACTTCGTGAACTTCGAATCCGTTCGGGGTCCTTTGGAGTCTACTATTCCACTTGTGCTCGGTCCTCTGGAAGAATTTTAGATTTTGATATCCTGCCCATATGTTCGGTACCAAATATCGATTGTACTCGCCCAGAGGACAACTACAAGTTGGTATCCTTAGTGGCCTTTCCTAGGTATCTACAACGGTAACTTTGGGGGAATTCCCATCGTACCTGGGGTAGAAGTTGTATCACACTTTCATTACCCTTGGAGGGTGATCCTGCAAAAGTGAGGGTTTCTTGCATCGAGAAGGTCTGTTACGTGGAGGTTAGGGTAACTACTTCTAATTTCTTTGTTGGAGGCTTGATATCCCGTCTTCGAAAGATCCTTCAGCCTACTGTTGCATGGTTGATTTCTTTTAGTTTTCTTAGGAGTGTGTTTCTTTGAGTTTCGTAGTTGGCCCGAGGATCAAATATTTCACAGTATACAAGGTATGGATCTTGACATTTAGGAACCTCAGCAGAATGCTTCTTATGAAGGAATGATCGAAGATCAAACTTCTGATACCCTGAGCATAGCTCCTAGAAGTGACCAACACATTGAAGAACCGATCACAACATTCGTAGAAAGCCTTGCATATTACGTGAATCCTCTTTTCACTGAACCACTTGGAATACCACTCACTAATACACCATATATGAGATATTTTGATGCCTATTATTCTTATAATTTACCACCCAATTCAACCACTACTCCATCTTTTGGCATGAACCCACCAATTTTTGGTTTTCCTGAAGAACTTGGGAACTTATCTTCTTCCACAAATCTTGTAGTTGCAAGTGTTGGTGCTACATATTTACCAGAAACATCAGTGACCCAGGTAACCCCGAATCAATCTCTCACACATACATATCCCTTCACACATGGGTCAGGTAATATTCTTTCTTCATTATTTCCACACATGCACACACCAAGTTCTTTAATTGGTCGTTCCATCGGTCAAATGGAAGAAAGTCAAGTCATTCACACAAACACGGTTACACAAGACACTCAACCTCCATCTCAACCATTGTAGATGATTTCACCCTACATTGGAGTTCAATCTTCAATGGGAAGCCAACCTTCAGCTCCAGGGAAAGTTTTTACTGGGGGGAAACCTACGTGGTTGCAACATCAACCAACCTTGGGTAAATCCTCTTGTGCAAGTCCTTATATATGTACTACGATTGGCATGTATCCTGGACAACCATTTCCAAGAGTTTCTAATCCTTTATGGGGTCAACCCAATCCGGTGGGAATTCCTATGCAAGTAAATTTACCCTATCAATCCATAAACCCCATTATTCCAATGCAACAATCCATTCAACCACAATACATGGGGGGAATATCACATCAATCATAGTACATAGGAGGTCCATCTCAGTACATGGGTGGACAATCAAGATAACCACCTTACATGGGTGGAAAACTCGGGAAACCACCATATATGGGAGGACCATCTAGCTTTTCCATCTCGCCGTAACCTAGATATGGTCCTACTGATGTTCCCATGCCATATGGTTACCACCGATATCCACACACTAACTGAAAGATTCCATTCTTGCTACGTTAGATCTTCCAGATATGTCGTGTTTGACAAACGATCTCATTCAACATACCTTGTTTTGGCCTGCCATCCCTGCCAAATTATCGTCCGACATCTTGAAATTCGATGGAAAACCTAGGGAAGATCCTAAAAATCATGTTATGACTTTCCATTTATGGTGTTCTTCCAACTCTTTGATGGATGATTCCATTCGTATGAGACTTTTTCAGAGAACACTTACAAGTGCAACAACCAAATGGTATATTGAGCTACCGTGTAACTCCTTTGTCGACTTTAATTCTCTTTCCATGGCTTTCCTAACGCATTTTGAGTTGCCTATATGGAATGAGACCAGTACAAATATTTTTACCTCACTCTGAAAATCCTCTTCCACCCACATATCTAATCATATTCATGAGTGGAGACAACAAAGACGGTTGATTAAAGCTCCAATTCTGGACCAACTCCTCGTGGATTGGTTTACAAAGTCACTCTTGCCTCCCATTTCCAAAGATTTTGCCTCCCATTTCCTAGCATGCCTTGTTTTGGCCTACCTACCATCCCTACCAAATTATCGTCCGACATCTCGAAATTCAACGAAAAACCTGGGGAAGATCCTAAAAATCATGTTATGACTTTCCTTTTATGGTGTTCTTCCAACTCTTTGATGGACGATTCCATTCGTATGAGACATTTTCAGAGAACACTTATAGGTGCAACAACCAAATGGTATATTGAGCTACCACGTAACTCCTTTGTCGACTTTAATTCTCTTTCCATGGCTTTCTTGACGCATTTTGAGTTTCTTATATGGTATGGGACCAGTACAAATATTTTTTACCTCACTCCAAAAATCCTCTTCCACCCACATATCTAATCATATTCATGAGTGGAGACAACATAGACGGTTGATTAAAGCTCCAATTCTGGACCAAATCCTCGCGGATTGGTTTACAAAGTCACTCTTGCCTCTTATTTCCCACGATGTTGCTATGGGATTTTTTTTACTGAGGATCAGGATATCAACCATGTGCAATATTTGGACTTGGTATATTCCTAGTCTGGCACACTTTACGATTAGATCCCTCATTCTCCTCATCCATCGAACGATCCATCAAGACCTGCTCTGGAACCAAGTTCCATTCCAAACACTAGCACTATTTCCACTGCTACTCAAACCTCTGAGGTGTATGTGGTCCAATACACTTCATCTCAACAACCAGGAGCTAAGAATAAAAACAAGGTTAAATACAAGAAATGTTCTTACCAATAGGATACTACTAAGACTGTTGATACTCAACTGAATAGGAAGGGTAAGTTTCCTTGCACGATTTGTGAGGAAGACCACTACATGAAAGACTTCCATCATCGTGAGGTAGTCGCTAAATTTATGAAGAGTACCTTCCAACCGGTTCAAAAACAACATTTGGTTGCACAAAATCCTTCCCCTCCGCAAGGGGGTAACACAGGTTATTCCCATCAAGAAGATACTTCCTTGAGTGCCTCTGAGGTGTACATGTTTAAGGCGGTTAATGTAAGGACTCTATCAAATACTTATGACACTCCTCTGGGTGATCAGGAAAAGGGAAAGGTTTTCAATCAACCCTCCATATCCATTCCTCCTCCATCTTCCACTCCTCTTCATAATGAGAAGGCAATTTCTGACATAGTATTTCACCCACCCAAAAGAGCAATTCGAAAAGTGACATTTAATCCAAATTGTTGCACTGCCCAAAACTAAAATATAATTGAAGATTTGGCGTAGGTGCCTTGTGCTATTCAACCCTTGAAGTTCTACAAAAATTCCCAAGTCAACGAAGAACCTTGTTGTCATCCATTGGAGCTATGGACATAGAGGAATCGAACCTGATTACGTTTAATATGGACTATTCTAAGTAGAGGCTCTCCCACCACTTAACATTCCAAATTAAAATCTTGGTTGGTGGAAAGAACATCCATTGCACTATTTTGGATGAGGGAGTCTCCACCTGTGTCATGTATTTTCCTTGTTTGAAACCCCTTGGTTCTCCTAAACTTACCACATCTCCTACCACCTTGAAAGCGTTTGATGGATGTGGTTTCCAACCTCACAGACTCTTGCAATGTTTCATTGTGACATTGAAGGGTAAAAATGTTTCAGTCAATATCGAAGTGGTTGACGCACCCCTTGATTACAATTTGTTACTTGGTCGTAATTGGTTCTATGCGATGACCGTCGTCGCATCTACAGTGTTTCATATCTTACGATTTCCCCATCAAGGAAAAATTGTCACTGTTGATCAATTGGACTATATAACTCATGATCTCCACAATTTTGCAGTAAATAATGTCCCCTTTCTATGACAATTTGGTCTTGAGAGCATAGGATTAGGTCTTCTTAAGTATTCCTCACTCATGGGATTTTGTCCTTTTCCCACTCCTGACACCGTGCATGTTTCCATGTTAAATATGATTTCACCTCAGGTTTGACAATCCCTAGAATCATTTGATCCTTTGGTAGTACCTAGTGATTATGCGCATAGTTATTTTCTTGTGTCAAACTCATTAAAAAATGAAACAAACGCTTATGAGCATATTCTTTGTCTTTGTCAAGCTCGTTAAAAAATGAAATAGACCCCCCTCCATCTGAATCGATTCTCACTCTAGATCAATTACTTGAACGTTCTTTTCCTCCTCCTAGTGAATATATTCCTATTAATAAGTAGACATTTAAATGAGGAAAGAAGAAGAATAATCATAGGAAACGACACTTGGGGGGTAGGTCTCCAGCCTCTGGACATCATGTTGGAACGAAGACACTAGCTACTATCACACAAGTTGGGGGGAAAATACCTCTAGAGAGACACGCTTATAGGAGTGATCCTCATTTGGGGGTCATTCTCATCGTAACATAACAGTTTTTCTAGAATGAGCTTAGTATTTGTTCTTTCTCTTGCTCATTACTACATGAGAATAGGTTACCGAGTATAATTTTATCTCTTTTTTGGACTTGTAAAAGCTATATGAAAAAGGAACTCTTTGGAGTCTACTTTAAGCTCTTTTCAAACTCCCTAAACATGAAAATATTGTCGAGTGACCTTGTTTCCTTTCACACTCATTAAAATGTTTGAAAGGGTGTCTTTCGAGTGGTATTTTATCTATTTTTCGGCCTCATGAGACTAATTATGAAAAAGGAATACTCTACTCAAGCATGAATAGAAGAGTTCTCCCCTATATTGTTTTACACTTTTTTTAGGCTAGGGAGACTAAATTTACGAAAAAGTCATCCACGGAGTCGTCTTTAATTTATTTTCAGACTCTCTAAATGTGAGAAAACATCGAGTTTACCTTCTTTGGGCTTGTAAAACTATGCATCGAAGGACCTGTGTGAGTTCGATCTCCAGGACCCATACAAGACCGAACCCCTCCTTCTTCATGTTCGTTAAACATATGTTGAGGGACTCATCTGAAGGATGAGCTATACCAAGCATTTGTTATCCTCCTCAAGCTCATTAAAAAAGAATGGGGTACTCATCAATAATGATAGGGGGGGAATTGAAGGAAGTGGTCAAGCATTTTTGGAATCCTTTATGGCAACTATTGTCGCCATTGAACATGGAACMTGTTTGTGTCTCGTCTTATAGTTGGGTAATATGCTTGTCTCTGAGTCATACAAATTCCATGTGTCGCTATACTTTTTTGTTCCATTCAAAAAGTCCTCTTATTTTCATCACATTATGTTGTTGGTACTCGTTGATTCAATGCTGCCAAGTCATTTGTCGTTCCTAATCATGTTCAAGGTAAGTTTSACTTCAAACCATCCATCTGCAGTATTACTAGTTTCCATTTCCTGTGTCAATCCATACTCATTTGGTCCAACGTCCATACTCATTCCATTTCCTATGTTAGTTTCATGTTGATGAYGYGGGATACATCAAGGCCCTTCTTTGACGAGTCTTTTCCTRTCAACGTCAACACATTATCCGATAATTTAGACTTAGAAACCAATTAGTACCTTGGGACCTACATGCCTCAATGGAAAGCCTCYTCTCTTTCGACAATATGTTTACATCATTGACCTCTTATCGGATGATTTCGTKAATGTTYGAMTTTATCTTATTTATTCACATTCATTGGAATGCACTTAAGGTACCTTGGGAATCATTSTCATCATTGGTGATTTTCCTAGCACTTGTTAACAATATACCTCAATGACCGGTAAKCAAGTGGTTTCTACCATGTTCAACATCAAGTMATTTGTTCACATGGTTAGATTCGTACCGTTTCGGGATCGGGACGAAGACCTTGGGTTTGGTGATAACTTTGTTATGTGMTTTTCCTAGGCTACAATGGAGATCATTTGAGCATGTAAAAGATTTCARTACAATCACCATGCTAGTTATCTTACTGATATATATACTATCACACAAATTCGCATTGTATTGATCTCTGGCTATGTTTTGTCTTCTCGTAGCCCCACTGTGTATTTTTCATGGTTGTGAGTAGTTCATGTCATGGAGGTATCGATCCACATTGTATCTCTAGTGGCCATATACTTAGTCAATATTCTCATGGATCCATAATGTATTGGTTGATGTCCATGCTTTGAGTAATCTCGTATTCCAACCATAGGTGTGCCTTCCTCGAAAATGGAACATATATGTGTACTAATTGATGATTGTTTTCATCTTCTTCCAGGTAATCCTACTCCAACACCCTTGGATTGAATAATTTTTAAAGTGTTTCTCCCATCAATTTCTCTTCTGACCTCACACTTTAGGGGGCATCTATTACACACCAAAATGTCACACTTGAGTGTCGTAAGTGTCACAAATTGATGTATGTGCCTCATTAAGTGTCGCATTCACTGTCTCAAGTGTTGTATACACCTTTCCAAGTGTCACATTCATTTTTCTAAGTGTCACAACCCGTTGACACCATCAAAACATTTTCCACAATACCTAAGTCATTTTGGAAGAAGAAACCCTATCATTTGACAATTAAAACACACATTTTTCTTGGAAATTTCGACCATTTTTTAGAATTCTATAAGGGTGGCACTTGATTACCCATGCTGAGGGGGCACCAAAACTCCTTTGGAAATTCTTAGGGAGCACCATGGCACTTTGTCTCTCACTAAGTGGGAGCGCTAGTCTTGTTAGAGGAAAATGTGGGATCCTCCACCTTTTCCTAAGGGCCATCTCTCTTGGGATGAGGTTGGTTGTGCTCAACTCCTATAATATGGATTCATATTAGGATCTAATAAAAACCTTAAGGAGACATATACTCAAACATTTCCCTCATTATCTCATGATGGTTGTACCTCTCAAGCCTATATATTGAAGGTATTTCCAAGGTGAAGGGGGGAGGAATTTAAATATCAAACTTTTGAACTTGGGAGAAGCATCAACATTTTGATTTCAATATTCGTGCAAGGGGTTGGAAAAGGAGATCTTGGTGAATATACTACATCATCAAGCATTCTTTGTGAGTTCCTTATTTGGATTTCCAATTAATATCAACTAGGCCTATTCCCTTCAAGTTCATGTGTTCTACATTTTCTTGTCTATTGTCGTTTCAGTCTTCATAGATAGATTGTATTTGTCTAATCATATATAGTACGAGTAAGAGTTCCTTTTATAGTCTTTTAAGGACATCAATTGCATTGAGGAGCTTGGAGATCAAGCCCAAGGATTGGAGCAACGAGGATGAACATCGCAACAAGGTATGCCACATTCTTCTTCTCTCTTGCTTGATTGGCTGAGTTAGATATATAGGGAAAGTAGTAACCACTTGGTCACTTCTTTATTTTGACCAAATATAGGGTTCTTGGTCCAAAGAGGAGCTTAGAATGTCTGTAGGATAATATTTCTCATGATAGTTGTTTGTCAAATTCACCCTCCAGACAGTTTTCCCAACAACTGGTTTCCAAAATAAAAAAGTATTTTGTGTTAGTGAGACATATATGATATAATCCTTCCATTTATAGATCAGATGGTATGAGAGAAGAATTTTGAATGCATTTAGTGAGACCTGTATGGTAAGAACCCATAGTGATTACAAAAGAAGTGGACAATAGTTGTTGCCAGGGATAGAGTGAAGTAGAGCATCAAGAATGCCAGGGAAACATTATGAAGGAGAAGAGGAAGAAGATCTCAAGGTCAAGTTGGATGGTTTTGAGAAGTTTTTGTCTACATTGAAATCAATGGTGTCACAACTATTGGCAACAAAGAGAAAGGAAACACCATCAATAAAGGCTTGTCATGAAGGACCTAAGAAGGAAGAAAATAAGCTAGAGATAGAGCATAATAATGAGTGAGAGATGTGAGAGTGCAGCTAAAGTAAGACACAAGTACCTTTCCATGTGGAGGCCAAGGTGGAAATCAATCCATATACTAGGGAAGTGTAGGTTATTAGGTTGAACCAATGGCTACAACAAATGGAAGTGTACTTGAGCGTGCATGAAGTAACTGGAAAATAAAATATTGTTTTTTCTCGATTGAAACTTGAAGGCCATGCTTTGACATGGTGGGAGAGCGATGTAAGAATTTGAGCCCTAGGAACTAAGCCACTAATGACTGATTGGGAGGTGTTTAAGGACATGATCAAATCCCAGTTTTATCTAATTGGATGTGAGGGAAACCAAAAAATAGTATGGAATTAATTTATAAAGAGACAAGGACAATCAATGCATGAGTTCATGATAGAGTTCATGAAGAGAAAATTTTTCTTCATTGTAAGAATTCAAAATATCCACAGTACCATTTTTTATTGGTTGACGTTTTGGTTCTGTAACAAGAGTCTCTCTCAAAATCCTAGACATGTTAGTCAAGTATTTGGGGGCATTGTTACCTTAGATTCATAGACAACTAATGTTATTTATACCAAAGATAATTAATGAGACCAATATTCAAGCATATTACCTTGAGGGAGATAAGAGGAAGCAACAAACAAGCATTCACAAGCAAGTAGAACCACAAGATCATCAACAGAGAAAGAAGAAAAACAAGAAGAAGTGGAATAAAAATAAGATCATGGCATCAACACAAGAAGAAACACCTTCCATACAACAATGTAAAGGATGTGATAGAAAGGGACACACTGAGGAGAACTGTTGGAAATTGCACCTTGAGAAGTGCCCCAAATATTTCCAAAAAAAGGAAGAAAAAAACATTGAGATTAGTGGATTTCGAGGAATGGGTGGATAGAACCTTGGACTTAGAAGGTAATATTAATGACACTAATCTTCAGAAAGAGGTGGAATTAGTTGGTTGCAATCACAAGGAGGATAAGGTGATGACTAAACTTTTCCACATTAAAATTCACATGAAGCAGAAAAAGGTGTATTGATTTTTTGATCCAGGATCACAATCCAACTTGATCTATGCACAATTGGTTAAGAATCTTGGGTTGGAGACCCAATATCATCCACATCCATACCCCCTAGGCTAGGTAAGGAAATATGTGGAATTGAAAGTGAGAAAGCAATGAAAATTTAAGTTTTTCATCCATCAAAACTTTGTTGATGAAGTAGTTGCAGATGTGGTTCCTCTGAACATATGTGGAGTCATTATGGGAAGTCCATATTTGTGCAAGAGGGATTCCATTTTCAGAAGGAGAGTGAACCACTATAGGCTAGTCAAGGATGAAAAGCTTATGCCATAAATGCACATAAGGAAAAAGCTAATCTCTCTCTTATTAGTGCTCATCAGAAAAGGAGAATCATGGGCAGTGCAAAGAAGTTTGTCTTGTTGTTCCTGAGAGAAGGAAATCAACAAGGAGAAGGAAGTGAGTTGGAGATGAAGGAATCCTTCGAAGTATGTAGTGGTGAGAAGCGCCAACAAGTACACAAATTGATTGAAGCCTACAAGGAAGTGTTTCAAGAGCCTTAAGGACTATCACCCAAGAGAGAGCTTGAACATGAGATTCAGTTGTTTTCGGAGTCACCACTGCCTAACATTGGGTTGTATAGGCAGTCTGTCATCGAAGTAGATGAAGTAAAGAAGCAACTGCAACATTTGTTGGAGTAGGGATTCATGAGACCCAGGTGATGTGGTTCACTCATCATCATGGTGCCAAAGAAATATGTAAGCTCGAGAATGTGCATCGAATATCATGCCATACATAATATCACCATCAAGAATAAATATGATTTTCCAAGGATTGATGAATTATTGGTTCAACTGCAACAAGAAAAGTTCTTCACCAAATTGGACCTTAAATTAGGATACCATCAAGTGAGGATAAAAGTGGAAGACATATGGATTACAACGTTTAAAATAAGACAAGGTTTGTATGAGTGGTTAGTAATTCCTTTTGGATTATGTAATGCACCTGCAACATTTATATGACTCATGAATGATGTGCTATGTCCCTTCATTGATCATTTTGTAATAATATATCTAGATGAGATGCTAATCTTTAACAATACTTGGAAAGAGTACTTCTCACATGTGACACGGGTACTAAAGACCTTGAAGAAGAATCAATTGATTTCCAACTTGCAGAAGTGTGAGTTTGAAAAGACTTCCTTGATATATCTTGGACACGTGATTGGAGGAGAAGAGCTGAGGGTAGATCCATAGAATATTGCATCCATCACCCAATGGCCTATTCCCACCAATGTGACAGAGGTTAGGAGTTTCATGGGAGCAACTCGGTATTTGAGGAAATTCAATGTAAAATTATCCACAGTAGCAACACCATTGCATGTCGTAACCACCAAAGGAAAGAGCTTTCATTGGGGTAAGAAACAAAAAATATCATTTGAATACTTATCCATGCTCTAGTACAACAAGAAAATCAAAGATGCTCTAGTCTTAGCCATGCCAAATTTGCAACAACCTTTTGAGTTAGATACTGATGTTAGTGGATATGCATTAGGAGAAATACTTATGTAAGGAGGAAGGCCCGTGTGTTACCATTCAGATTTGTTTCATGGAGCATTACTTAACTACCCACATATGATAAGGATCTCTTTGCAATTTTACAAACAATGAAGAAGTGGAAGCATCAACTCTTGGGAAAAGAGACGGTCACACACAGATCATCGACCCCTTCAGTATCTACAAAGTTAGAGGAAGATGCAATGTGTGAGGCATTACAAGTGGTTAGGTTTCTTGCAAAAAACTCATTTATTGATTAAGTAAAAGAAAGAAGTCACGAATAGACTAGCAAACATTCTCTCTCAACCACCAATGAAGAACATTGCTACAATTGGAATGATAAGGCAACTTGAGCCTTTCAGTCATGAAATTTCGAGTGAATATTATGAGGGAGATGAAGATTTCAGAGGATCCTACAAGCAACTAAAGAAGATGTTTGTCATTGTAATGGACTGAAATGAATACCACCTCCAAGATGGATTACTATACAAATTGGACAAACTATGCATACCCCGAGACATAAGAGTTCAATTGATGAGAGAAGCACACACTTCTAGGGTTTTTGGGAATTTTGGCATGACAAAGACAATGGTGAATCTGCAGTGGTATGTGTATTGGTCAAAGATGCAGGAGTAGGTGACAATTGTTTTTATAGGTTATGTTCTTTGCAACACTATCAAACCAAACAATAATAAACTTGGCTTGTATATGCCATTGTCAGTACCAAGTAGACCTTGGAAGAGCATCTCCATGGATTTTTTTGGAGGTGTTCCCATGACTCATAGAGTCCATGACTACTTTTTCTTCGTGATAGACCACTTCAACAAAATGTGTGTGCTCATTCCCTATAACAAGACACACTCTGGACGAGTCTGATAAACTATTCTTCAACCATGTCTGGGTACACTTCGAGTTGCCAACCTCCATCATATCTAATCGGGACAACAAGTTCTTGGGCATATTTTGGACAACACATTAGGAGAGAATGGATACCAAGTTAAATTAATCCAGTGCCTTCCATCCTCAGACTTATGGACATACCGAGGTAGTAAACATGATGTTGGTGCAAATATTGAGAGGTTACAACAACAAACATCCAAATACTTGGGATGAGCAGCTAGTCTACATTCAACACTCCTACAATAGAAAAATCCATTCATCCTCCAATAAGTCTCGTTTCGAGACTTGTTTTGGTTATTTACCTCCTTCACCATTTGAGATTATTTATGGACAACAAAAGAAAGAAGAAGGACTACAAGGAGAAGAACATAAGACAAGAACATTCATGGAAAATATTAGGCATATACATATAAGGTTTCCAGAGCAGCTCGAGAAGAGCCAATAGTTGTACAAATATAGGCATGATCAATATATGGAGGATCATAAATTTCATGTTGGAGATAAGGTGTGGTTCTATCTCTGTAAGGAAGGACTAGAAGGAGAAACAAAGAAATTCAAGCCCCTTATATATGGACCATTTGAGATCATTGAAAAAGTGAATGAGAATGCCTTCAAGATGAAACTTCTGTAGATTTTAACCTTGTACAATATGTACTGCAAACAGATTTTCAGTAAAAGAACAAAAAAGATACAATGGAAAATACAAACATTACACAGAGATTTTTCCCTTGGAAACCCAAACTAGGAAAACCAACATATTCTATATTCATTCATAGTGATACATTGTTTACAATACAATATACATATAGGATCCAACGGCATCCAAAAACCTAACCCAGTGACTTGGATTAGTCAACAACCCTAATTCCTTAACCGAAAATAGAAAACCATCTGCAAAAAACCATGTGTCAAAAAACCACCTAAATATGTGACATGTTTCCCGAGGCAAGAAAAACCACCTAAATATGTGACACTACTACTCGTGCAAAGAATATAACATATACCCAACAACTTCCACCTTATATGCAAATCAACTCAGTGGTGAACATGTAATATTTGAAGTTGTGTGAACCCTCCATGCTAGAATTGAAGACCTTTCACCTCATGGACTTTAGTAGTTGAAGTAAGACATAGTTATGTAGCACAAGGAGTGGACAACTCATAGAGGACAACAACAATTGTGGCATATTGGTATTAAGGGATATAATGCAAGGAAAGTGAAGTGGTATGAGAGGAACCAGATTGCAAGCAATTTCCCTCATCTATCCTTGGTAGCTTTTGGGGACCAAAAATCTCCCAATGGGGAGGTGTGATATGAATCGGATCCAACAAGAACAAATGGCTATCGACACAATATCTAATATGATCAACATAGGCAACATTTAAGACTAAGGAAAAAGAAGGAGATCAACTTGTTGGCATGAAGGGCCCCATGCCATCACAATTGATGTCTACCATTGTATGTAATGTAGTCTAAAGTTGAATTGATATGTAAAGTTGGGAAGTATATAGTTGTACATAAAGAAATAATGAGACATTTATGAGAAATTTTCCACATGGGAGAAAATAAAAACAAACAAAGAAAATAAGGAGAAATAGACTTGAGAGAAGATGAAGTGTTGGGGACGCCTGAACTTCCATCTATCCTCTCGATTGACCCAGTCTTCTATATCATGTTTCCTCGCAATGAGAAAGGGGTTCTTTGTCTATGAATGGTGTGGAGAGGTTGCCCAAATATCACTGAGGAGCATAGAGATGAACCAAAGATCATGTACCTTTCTCATTGTTGAACAATAAAGAACCTCACTGAAGCCGAAAGAATGTTAGTTTTCCCGTTTGGGTTTCCAGGGTAAATTTTGAGTCGTGTGTGTGTGTGTGTTTGTTAGATGTGGATTTTGTTGGCTATGGGTGAAATGGTTTGCATTGTAATTTAAATATAATGGTGTGCACTAAAATTTAATGGTGGTCTAGGTTTTGTTTCGGTAACGAGAAGTCCATGCTAGTTGGAATCGAATTTGTTTTTACTTAGACACAATTTTCCATGGGTTAGTAAGTCATACTAACAACTCTTTAATCTTACCAATACATTGATTCTAAATTTGGAAATCGATGGCCATCCTTCCAGAGCCGTTGCTATTTACTTGGGGGTTTCTAATTTTGTTTCAAGAGTCGTTGGGGATTTTCTTTCAGTCCCATAGTCAAGTTAGTTGTTAGCCGATGTCCACAATTTTTCCGTCGGTCGTGCCTCACATTCTCGACTTTGTTAGGGCATTTTACTTTGCCCATAAATCATACATGGACCATACTTCGAAATCTGGGGTTGTTTGGGCATTGATTAACTACTCGTGAATCAAATACACGTTTTTTCAATTCATTCAACTATCAATTTCGCCCTAGACTTTTTCCTCTATTGTTGAATTCCCAATTCGACTTCCAAAACGTTTTTATGTCATGTCATGGGCCACCGAAATCACCCTTGGGTGTCTCTTCATGTCATGGGCCACCAAAAGTCTTCCATATGTTTTCCCAAACCGTTGTTTGTCAAATTTACCCTCTAGACATTTTTCCCAACAATTGGTTGCCAAAACCAACTTTCAGAAGTCGACCCTTCACAGATGGATGTCAAATTCTCCCTTTGGGTTACTCTCTTCAATGTTGATCGACTCGAATCACCCTTGAATTTTTTAGCTTCATTGTTGGTCATTTTTCACCTTGTTTATTGGGTCAACAACAAATCCTAGTTGATGAAATTTGCCCTCTTATCCACTGGGATTTCATTTGGTAGATTTAGTTCACTGGGTTGACTAGAATTTAGTCGACTCGACTTGGTTGACTTGTGTTTTTTCCAACTCAACTTCCAACCCGACTTCTAGGAGTTTGAATTCCCTAGCAATTGGTGAGCTCGACTGGGGGTTGGTCGACGTATTTGTTTTTTACTCGACTTTGGCTCGACTAGTTGATTTTCTATAAGTTGATGAGAGCTAAGGTTATAGTGAATAGAAGAGTATTTCATGTTGGTGAGATGGATAGGCTATAATCCTTTCATTTATGGATCATAGAATGGGTCTCTTATTCATATATATTAAAATGGGTTTCTTATTTTATTGCATTGTTGAATGTTGTAGAATATTTCATTGTTGAATAATTAATATATGGATGATTTACGTTGTTACAAATAATAGAGGTGTAATTCGTTGAATAACACATTAATGCAATCATTATATCAAAATGCAATAACAAAAATATAAAACAATATTATTATATAAAATATTTTATTTTGAGATGATTAATTGAAAATTTGTAAAAAAAAACAATTAATTAAAATATATACATATTAGTGCATTGTATTTTTATGAACTTACAAGATGGTGCATGCCATAAAATAGAAAGTGATGTGTTTTGAGGAGTCATACACATTGGTGCCTATCAATTATACAAAAGCATCGGTGCGAATTATTGAGAATAAACATTGTTCTGTAAATGACATAACATACAATTATATTTATCGTTTCAAAATTCTGCGGTGCCCATGTTTACAATACACATATGGGATCTAAATATAATGTACGCATCGATGTTGTAAGTTTAATATATGCACTGGGGCACTAACTATAATGTATGCACTAGTGTTGTAAGTATAATATATGCACTGATGCTTATTAAAAATAATGGCACCGACATCTCACCTTGAATATTTGAAATTTCACAACCCTTCAGTGCACATGGTAATACAAGCATCGACACGTACTAATTATACAAGCATTGGGGCGCACACTAAGTTAAATCATCGGGGCGTAGATAAACTAAAAGTCATTCTTGCTTCATATGCAAATAATGTGGAGCTGATGAGTAGAAATTATATGAGCATCAATGCTCTACATACAACAAAAAAGGCGAAATTGGTGCGTAATAATTATAAGAGCACTAATGCTTTTGAATTTTATGTAAGCACTTGGGAAGGTTGATTAAGAGCGCACATATGTGTTTTGAAAATAAAAGCACTGAAAAAAAAAAACCTCCACTACAACCTTTGCCAACCCATTTTTTTTTTAGTTATATAGAACATCCATTAAAACCTCCACTAAAACCTTTGCTTCAAATAGTGGAGGTTGTAGTAGATGTTTTTTTTGAAAATTTTGCCGAATCTTGTAACACTAAAAACCTCCCCTACATATAGAGATCATGCAATCGTCATTGAGGGAACATGCGATTCAAATTTATGAATGTGTTGGAGTATTTGGAGAAGGTTCTCCTATTAGTTAAGTAGTCATTATGTAACTTATCTATATTATCCATCTTGGAGTTGTGCTCCATGCTCACATTTGGTTTATATGGTGTGTACTTTGGTTTCTTAAAATATCATAAGAAACTAGAGTACACATAATGTACACCAAATGTGAGCGTGGAGCACAACTCCAAGACAGATAATAGATATGAGTTACACAATAACTCCTTATGGAATAGAAAAACCTCCTCTAAATACCCCAATACATTCATACATCCAAATCACATGTTCCCTCAATAGTGACTACATGATCTCTACATATACATATTCACACATTGTGCATGCGGCCCCTTTATTAGGTTTCCCACTATTACATATACATTTACCTCATTGCATATACATGTAACCCCATATATGCCCCCCTTGGGGTCATATTAGAAAGCCATCTCAATGGATGAGGATACAAGATTCGACTTGTGATCAAGGGAGTCTCTCAAAAACTCTGAAACAAAACACTAAATTGCAAAGAAACGCTAACACACATTGTGGGTAGGGACTAGCCCCTTCAGGGGCTTCTCACGTAGCTCATCACACACTCTAGGGCTTCTTTTGGTTTTGGCTAGCTCCAAGAGAGACCATTGAGTACAATAGATAGTCTTGTCTGAATTAGGCTTTCAACAAAGAGTTATTCAAAATTTGGAGAAGCAAAGTTGAGGGCGAGGCCTCTTGTAGGACATTAGGGCCATTGATTAGCAGGTTTGAGAAGCAAATGACATGAAACCATGGATGATGTGGATGATGTGCGAGGAAAGAGACATGATGGTATGTATTTTTATATATTGAAAAACAATATTCACGTACCAATTGCAACATGCATCTGTGATAAATATAATGACTCTCTTTTAGTTTCCAACACCTCTACTTATCATTAGCTAACTCAACATTTATAGAAACATTAGAATCTAGACCCAAAGGTTGATCTGGAATTTCCTTGTAAAGTTTTGAACCCACTTACTTAAAAGCAAGCGCTAGCTGCTTTGCAACTTCCCTGCATATCTTGTTAATGTATATAAAGATTTTTATAGTAAGCTATAAGACTTTGTCATGTCTAAACGTAAAAGTTATTTTTACATTTTCATGTTGAAGAAAAGGTAGAACCTTTTTCTAGACAAATTGAAGGGGAGATATATAGCAACAAAATAAATTATAAATGTTTGAAATATGAAAAGATCCTTAAAAAAAACATAATAATTTTAATTGAGATTATTCTGAATCACAATGCTTTAACATTCTAAATTTTATGTGCAATTACAAATATTTTATATATGAAAAGATCGCAAAAGAAAAGCATAATAATTTTGATTGAGATTATGCCGAATCACAATGCTTTAACATTCCAAATTTTATGTGCAATTACAAATATTACTTATATTGGATGCAAGGCCGATCCTTTGGAACACGAATTGAAGTCGGGGAAGATTTACACCCACAAAATAAATTTGAGATCTTTGAAATACGGAAAGATGGTAAGAAAAAAGAATCATCGTGATTTGGATTGAGAATATGTGAAATCACAATGCTCCATCCCATCCGTATAGAATTTGGGTGATCGAGAAAAGATGTTACGAGGTAGATTTTCCTTTGCAACTAACCGTATAGAAAGTCTTGTTAGACAACTCAGAGGGTAAGACGATACTTTTCTCTAAGAGATGGGAGGAGGTCTTGTGGTCGAACCCTGCTGAGTCTCCGAGATGGATTTATGGATTTTGTAATGATGCTGCTCTGTAAAATGTTTATATACTGATGAATATAAACGAGAAACTTTCCATGGAAAAAAACTAACCGTATAAACTTTTACGAGGTTAGATCGAAACTATATTTTTCTTTGCAATGTGATGGTAATTCTATATCAATTGCACTAACCAATGTTATATGGTTGGACACAAACACCAAATATATAACCTTCTCTAATACTCAACATAAATGTGATCTAGAAGTTCTACTTCACACATGTGAAAATGAATTATTATTTGAAGACATAGAAAGTGGAACCTAAACCATATAGGGTCATTTATAATTTTGTTATATGTTTAATGTCAATTTATTTCTTCTTAATTATTTGTTAGAAGTACAAAATGGAAATCGATAGTAAATTTGATCACTTAAAGTTATATTGATAGCGATATGAACAAGGGTTGCATGGGAGCTTAGTCCCTGCCAAGTAGATTTGGAAATTTGATCACTTAAAGTTATATTGATAGCAATATGAACGAGGGTTGCATGGGAGCTTAGTCCCTGCCAATTAGATTTGGAAATGGAGATGATAGGTGACACCCTATAATTATTGATGATGATGATTACTATGAAACATGAACAATATGTTAACTAGGGGCTAGTTTCATGGTCTTAAAAGAAATCAATTTGTAAAGATTTTAAATGAAAAAAATTAACATTGATAACTATACCATAGAAAGATTGGAATTCAAAGAAACCACCCTTAGTTTATAGATTTGTCAGGATCTTGGACCACATTTTTACTTTAATGTGGATGTTGTATAGTTTTGGGATTAGCCTAAATTTCCTTCCAATTAATTTAAGCTAGCCAAATGCAAATTGCATTTTAAAAATATTCAATTTTTCTTTTTGAAAATAAACCTTTTAAATTTAATAATATATCATTATAATATAAATATAATAATAAATAATATATTAGATAATAAATATAATAATGCATAATAATAAATACATAGTACAACTTTTTATGTTTAGATGTGGTGATTGGTGAAATTTTTTGATTATGTAATTAATTCTACATATTGAAAAACGTGAAGAGAGCAATAACACTTCAATTCTATCAACCAATTAAAAATGAGAAACACAAATATTTTTATTATATGAAAAATATATATTTGTTTTCCTATATTAAATATTACATTGCATATACAAATTTATGGTAAAAAACAAATTAATGTCACATCAATATCACATCAAAAACAAATTCATTGTTATAATCCCATGACACTAATAAGAAAACATCATTATATGTTTTATAATTTTTAAATATTTTGTATGTTAAAATAAATTATTTCTAAATAAAATAAATACTTGTTTATTATTTCAATAAATGAAAAATATTATTTATAAATATATATTTTTAATTATTAATAATTTTAACAATTGCAAATTTTATAATTTAAAAAAAAATAATTGAATTAGACCATTTATCATTTCTTTTTGACTTAAACAAATATTTTTGAGAAAATAACATAAAATCATTTTAAAACAAATTAAAGTCAAACAAATATTTGTGAGAAAATAACATGAAATCATTCTAAAACAAATTAAAGTTATTCATTTTGAGAGCACTTAAATGTAATTAATTCATAGAGTGTTTTGAAATTATATTCATTACATATTTTATAATTGAAATAATTTAACAATTAAGAAATTAAATTCATTGAATGGATAATCAAATTAATTAATAAATATTCGAATTAAATAATGAATTTATATTTTTTTCATATTAACAACAAAATTTTATAAAGGCTAAAATGTCTATATTCATGAAATAGCTCATATATATTTTTAATGAAGTAGATCTAAATATATTAGATCTTAATAATACATTACCATAAACTTTATTTTATGGTCTTGAAACAAAGTCCAAAATTAATTATCCATATAATCAATATTTGGAATCCATAACATTTCAATAATATATAGAGTAGATAAAGAAAATAGAGGTGATTTAGGTATAGTACTTGGTTAATTATTCAAAGGCATCAATGATGTAAATGAAGGAATTTCTAGCCATGTTTATGATGGAGGAAAGTATTTGCCACTCTAAGATTAAGGATGAAGTGGAGCAAATGGAATGAGAGGAAATTGATAATGAGGTTTCCAAATTGGAAATTTGGGAATTTTTGGAAATGATAGTTTTGGATTTGGTAAGGGTGGAAGGCCAAGCTTTGGAGGGAAGAATGGTTTTGGAGGGAATTTTGGAAGGGGTGGCAAGAACAATTTTGTTTTAGGCTTAGGAGGGAGCAAGGGCTTGCGAGGAAATTTGGGAAAAGGTGGGAGGATGGGTTTTGTTTTATGTTTTGGATGAAAGAATGGTTTGGGAGGGAATTTAGGAAGAGGTGGGGGGATGGGTTTTGTTTCATGCTTAGGAGGAAATGAAGGTTTGGGAGGGAATTTAGGAAGAGGTGGGAGGATGGGTTTTGTTTCATGCTTTGGAGGAAAGGAAGGTTTGGGAGGGAATTTTGGAAGAGGTGGGGGGATGGGTTTTGTTTCATGCTTTGGAGGAAAGGAAGGTTTGGGAGGGAATTTTGGAAGCGGTGGGGGGATGGGTTTTGTTTCATGCTTTGGAGGAAAGGAAGGCTTGGGAGGGAATTCAGGAAGAGGTGGGGGGATGGGTTTTGTTTCATGCTTTGGAGGAAAGGAAGGATTGGGAGGGAATTCAGGAAGAGGTGGGGGTATGGGTTTTGTTTCATGCTTTGGAGGAAAGGAAGGATTGGGAGGGAATTCAGGAAGAGGTGGGGGKATGGGTTTTGTTTSATSCTTTGGAGGAAAGGAAGGWTTGGGAGGGAATTYWGGAAGAGGTGGGGGGATGGGTTTTGTTTSATSCTTTGGAGGAAAGGAAGGTTTGGGAGGGAATTTWGGAAGAGGTGGGGGGATGGGTTTTGTTTCATGCTTTGGAGGAAAGGAAGGTTTGGGAGGGAATTTAGGAAGAGGTGGGRGAATGGGTTTTGTTTTATCCTTTGGAGGAAAGGAAGGTTTGGGAGGGAATTTTGGAAGAGGTGGGGAGATGGGTTTTGTTTTAGGCTTAGGAGGGAAAGAGGCTTTGGGAGGGAATTTGGGAAAGGGAGGTGGGATAGGCTTTGTTTTAGGCTCAAGAGGGGACTTTGGAAAAGTGGGAGGAATTGGTTTTATGACGGGTGTAGGAGGGAAGGATGGCTTGGGAGGGAACTTCGCAAGAGGCGGAGGGAGAAATTTTGGAAGAGGAGGGAATTTCTTTGGGGGGAGTTTTGGGAGTGGGAACTCAGGAAGTGGATAAGTTTTGGGCTTGGAGTGGAATTTTGGAAAGTGAAAGAGAGGCCACAAAAATGCTTCAGGGCAAGAGGAGGAGGACAAGCTTAAGCTGCCATCGATGGTAAAGATGTGAGCATCACCTTCCATAGACTTGAAAACCAACTTGCTTGATATTGGTGTGGAGCATCCTCTACCTTTTACCATAAGCTTTGCATAGCAATCGTGTTTCAACTGCCCTTTGTCGTTGAAAAGAAGAGGAGAAATCTCCACTTTGAACGCTCCCTTCTCATCAAGGCTTCCGAGATCAGCATTGGAATCGTATTGGACAGGATAATCTCCTTTCTTACTTGTGCACTTTACTCTCACCGATGCTGCATCTGTTTCACGCAATGCAACAGAAAACAAAATATGATTATTTTCACATTCCATATAATTTTTTATAATTAAGTGACGTGCAATTTCCATGCTTTGTATTAAACAATAATATTCCACACATCCCTATGTAAGTAGTTGAACTTGGGAGTTGTACAAACGACCGATCAACCTGAAGAACTCATCTATAGCGCAAATATCAAAATAAGAACTGATGGAAACAGATCTAAATACAGTCACAACACATTTAAAGCACGATCTTAATTTGGCGTTATAATTATCTACAATATCAAAATCTTGAAAAACAGATTTGAAACAAAAAAGAAGGGGCGTTCACATTATTGAAACATGGACGTCTGACCTGATAGCGCGGCAGTAGTTTCTATATGCTTCTGAGTGCATTCGTCGCATGTTACAGTTCCTACGACATAGGCATAGCCTGCTTTTTTTGAAGGGGATCCATCCACAGCCAGCACTTGGTGCAGAGGCAGAAATGTGATTACGGCCACAATCACACTCCATAAAGGAGACCGCATGACTCACAGAATGGAACTAAGTTTCTGGATCTGTCAGTGGATGAGCTGGTGCTTGTGCCACTGATCGTTGAGAATGGGAAGGAGAGGATCTGATATTTAAAGAGCAAATAATTCCCAGAGAAGATGCCATCCACTGTAGATGAAAGCGATTCTTTCAGGGACTTCACATGCAAGCGGCAGGAGTGAGTTAATGAAGTTCAGAACGTAGGCTCACTTTTCTCTGGCATTGACTTGGTGGATGGCATCAATAGTATTAGCATTCAATAGTGCAGTTCGTACACTGTTGAAATCCTTTCACTCTCATAACTCCAGGCTCGAGTATACACAGCTGGACAAATTCCAGGGAGGATAATATTGAAGGACCATGTAAAGGTGCAGAAAGTAGTAAGAAAGAAAGAAAGTCGTATATCTTAAAACACCGCAAAATAGTCGGTACGTAGTCGGATAAAACGTCCCATCATTCATTCATTGATTCAACTACACAGTCGAGCGATTCTGTTGATGGGCCCGTTCTTGCATTCATTTATGACCAACTCCGTTGTGAGTAAGCTCTATGTTTTTCCCGACTAGATCTCATGACTATCCCATATATAACTACAACAGGGAGCTCCCCACCCCATAAAAATAAGGCCACTGTACATTGTAATAAAACGTGTGATGTGGATGAGAAGTTCACCCTTATTAAGAATATAATTGCTTATTATTAGAGTTAAGAGTTTCATTCCCCTTCTACTTGAGGAATTGGAGTTTAGTGATGTTCCAACTCACATGACATGGTACACGGACGTGGATATGAGTGTAGGGACATGTCAACGTTTATATAAAAATATACTTATTTATTTTTAAAAAATATAAATTATATCATAAGAGGATGAATTTTTTAAGAGTCATTCTCTTACATAGTCATTCCTTATATGATCTATTAAGAGGATCACCATCATCAAAAGAGATCTGCTCTAGTGATGTCAAACTCAACACTTTTGAATTAGAAACACAAATAAAAGAGACAAATATGTGAGATAGATAAATTAGAAACATAAACAAAGGAGACAAATGTGTGAGATGAATTGCTCACTCCTCTTGTTTACCTCACGGGCTTAGTTTATTAATAGACAAATTTGGCAAACTTTTCAGAAATCTAAAACGCCAAGCATTTCATAACCTATGGGCAACCAAACATTTCATTTATCCATTATTTTTCTTAATAGTCCCCCTTAATGGAGAAATGAATTCTCTACGACTCCTAACTGATTTCTACATATTTCAAATTTTGTCTTGCCAAGAGATATCAGTCATATCATCACTATTACAATAGATTAAGTCAATTTCCTACACTATTACAATAGATTAAGTCAATTTCCTATAGTCTCTTTCTGGTAAAGTCTTCATCAACATCTTTATCCACTTCTAAAATCTCTTAGACTGAGCTCCATCACACAACCATTCGTTCTAAGCTATCTCTTGATCTCTTGGTGATAAGATTGCTTTAGACCAGAAAACCCATTGTAGCAGGAGTGTAGACGTAACCAATGGCCTTGTTCTTGGGGCACCACATTCGCCAAGAACCACAAGATTTTAATACACTGTAGACATAACCAATGGACGTTTTCTTGGGGCACTGCATTCACCAAGAACCATAAGCTTTTAACAGATTGTAGAAATAACCAGTGTGTAACACCCTGTTTCCCCCATATTGTAAATATAACTGAACTGGCCAAGGACTATGGCAAAACTCATAAGTATGAATATGTGATGTAAATGGACCCGCAGGAAGAGGTCAATAAATGTAAATAACAGTTTGAATTTA
>JZKD02S1875603.1:47775-60342 GCA_000966675.3 Picea glauca
AAGTTTGAAGTTGAAAATTTCAGCGGTAAAAACAACTTTGAGCTTTGGAAGCTCAAGATGCGGGATTTACTGGTGCAACAAGGGTTGCAAAAAGCATTGGTAGGCAAGTCAAAGAAACCAACAACCATGACAGAATGGGAATGGGAAGATCTCGATGTGAAAACTCTTAGTACCATTTGTTTATGTCTGGCGAATGAGGTTCTTTTAATATCGTAGGAGAGGATACAACATCAGGCTTATGAAGCAGGTTGGAAAGTCTATACATGACAAAGTCCTTGACGAGCAGAATCTACTTGAAGAGACAACTGTATAGTTTGCAGATGAAAGAATGTACAAAGGTTGCTGACCATTTAAATACCTTCAATACCCTTATAGTTCAATTGACTAGTATGGAAGTTAAATTCGAAGATGAGGATAAGGCTATTACACTATTGTGTTCCTTGCCTGAGTCTTGGGATAATCTAGTCACCTCTATTATCTTTAGCTCAACATAATTTTTAGATTATGACTCTGTTGTGGGAGCTTTGTTGGCTGAGGAGATGAGGAGAAAATCTAGTAAAGAAACCTCAACTTCAGAAGCGATGCTGGTTAGAGGTCAAACTAAAGAGAAGAATGAGAGAATTTTTTCTCAATCTAAGTCAAGACACAAAAAGGGTAAAGAAAAATGCCGGTACTATGGCAAAACAGGGCATCTCAAGAAAGATTGTTGGAAGAGAAAGGAATCTGAGTAAAACTCTGCGAAGGAAGCAAATTGGGTTGTAACAAATTCATGTATGATTGATCAAGTTTTATCCATTTCTAATCATTTACAATATCAAGAAGAATGGAAGTTAGATTTAGGTGCCTCCCACCACATGTGCTCACATAGAAATTGGTTCATTTCTTACCAATCTGTTGATGAGGGTGTAGTGTTTATGGGTAATGGTATTCCCTGTAAAACTATTGGGGTTGGCAGTATTAGAATCAGGATGTTTGATGGTATTGTTAGGGAATTAACAGATTTTAGATATGTACCTAAGCTTAAATCAAATTTGATTTCATTAGGAGTGTTGGATTCTTGTGGATATAAGTATATAGGTCAAGGTGGATCTCTCACATTGTCGAAAGGGAATTTAGTAGTGATGAAGGCAACAAAGGTTGATAACCTTTATAAGCTAGAAGGCAGTACTGAAGTAGCATCTGAAGTGACATGTGTATCTTCTTGTTTATGGTAGAAGCATCAAGGTCATAAGAGAAAGAAAGAATTGCAGGTACTGGTAAGAGGTAAATCAGTTCTAGACTTAAAATCTTTGTTTCTGAATTCCTGCTTGTTTTATATCTCTGCAAGTTATTATTGTGGTATAAAGGGATGTTGTGTGTGGGATCCCACTTCTCACAAGGTCATCATTGACAGAGATATAGTATGTATGGAACAACCAAAAGGGTTGATTCAAGATCACAACGGTAAATTTGTTTGCATGCTAGAAAATTCATTGTATGGCCTATTGGTACCCAGGCAAATATACAAGAGGTTTGAATCCTTCATAGTGAGCCATAATTTTTCAAAGGGTAGGAATGACTATACAGTTTATAGTACATTCACAGTTTTGATGATATTTGTTGATGATATGCTCGATGCAAGACGAAGCGTGGATAAAATCAGTGAGAAAATGACTCAGGTGGACAGGAAAATTCAGATGTGGGATCAAGGAGAAGAAAAACAAATTAAGGGCATGGAAATACACAGAGATGGTAATGGTAAGCTATGGTTGGAGTTCAATATGAACATTGTAAAACTATTTTTTATCCCTCTTGCTTTCCATTATAAGTTTTCTTCAAGTATAAGGCCTGTCTATAAAGAAGAAAAGGTTATGTCTCGTGTAAGTTCAGTAGGAGGTCTGTTGTATGCGATGAAATGGTTAATATGAGATGTTTCACATGCTAATGATGTTGTCAGATACGTGACAGATTCAGGTGTTGCAGTGAAATGGGTGCTTCAGTGTTTGAGAAGCACACATGTCACCTATAATGGTTACACTAAGATGGTCTCTGATAACTGTAATGTATATTTTACAGGTGTTTTGGATAGGAGGAGACCTATCACTAAATATGTCTCACAACACATTTGTGGAAGACATGTTGGAGATGGAGTGACCCCTCAGGAAATCCAAACTCGTGCAAGTCACACAGGGGAGATCATGAAACCAATTTGATTAGAGAAGCTGCAGTGGTGCTTGGCTTATCTTGGCTTGCAGAAACGGTGATGAACAAAAGGAAGGAGCAAGGTATCAGGTTAATTGTTGTCAAGGTGGAGATTGTTGGGATTTGGTGACAACAAATTCTCAAGAATAGATTTAGATCCTATCATTCTGCGTTGGTTACAACCAAATAGACCAAGTTAGAATATGGATATGGATTGCATTTATTATTCAGTTTCTTGTAAATGTATATAAATACATGTAAGCCCGTAGAAGAAAAAGCAACTGTGAGAGACTGAGTGTGTGAGAGACTTGCAAATCTAATGTAATCTCCATGATCTGAATAATAAGAAAATAGATGCCTATGCTTGGTGGACGTAGCCCAATGTTTGGGTGAACCATGTGAAATCCCTGTGTTCCTTATATGTGTGATTGTTAATTATCACTGTGAATTGTGTTTTTTGCATTGACAATTCTAACAATAAAGATACAGGGTCTTGGTTGTCTTTCATTTTCTTGAAAGATTTTGAGCATATATGAAGATATAGGGCCTAAGATTTGAATTTTTGAACTAATTAAATATTTTCTGGGTTGCCACTAGTGAATTAAAGATACATGGTTTGATCTGCTTGGGATTTACTTCTGGATTTTTCATGTTTATTTTAGGTGGGAGAAATTTCTTCCTTCTTGTGAAGGAAATCATGTTAAGCCTAGTTTTGTGAAAGGCATAATCCCATTTAAGGCATAATCTCATTAAGGTAATCAGGTTAAGACATTATTCCACGATTAATCCTTATATCCCTTGGAAGCAATGTTCTGTGACAGATTACAAAATGCCCAACTGGATTTAAGGAGGTATTAAATTTTCAGAAGCCAACATTTGACCTTGTATACTTCGTCTTAGAGTTACTTAACCTTCTCTCTCATCATAATGAGGAAGAATTATATACTGCAAGGTTAAAGAAGTTTTATAGGATTTTCTGTGGTACTTCTTTCTTGCACTCGTCTCTGAAAGAATATGGTGTAAATATATTCAACTTAGCTACAACAGAAAAACTGCTTAAGGACTTCTTAATATGCCTGGCAGAACACCGTCCTGAAACAATTTCTGATGTTTTTCCATTTTTGAATGATATGGTGCTTCAAACAAAGAGCAGAGAAAATATTGATTGCCACTGTCAGTTCCTTCTGGGTTTTCTCACTACTTAGGCAGGCAAGGCAATTTCGACAATGAATGCTCTTCCATGGAATAAAATGTCTTTAGTACCTGAAACTAAAGAGTGCCAAACATATGACTTTGGGAAATTATTTGAAGGGGATCCCTTGTGTTAAGAACAAGGGAAGCTACAACTCTATTGATGTGTACATGGACACTTATTATCGATTGCTCTAGGAGGAATTCTTTTGTGGTCTGAAAAAGGGTATCACTGACCTAAGGAAGACGTCTTTGAGATATCCAAGGGATATAAGTATTTGGATTAATGGTCGTGTTCTGGGAATTCATTTCGGTGGAAGTTATACATGCATAACCATGGCAATACAAGTAGATAGGCTGAACAATAATAAGCATCCTATGTTATGATCACTTCTTTGTCTCTCTGACAATGGAGAGAACTTTGATTCTCCAATTTGGGGTATTGTGGTTCACTGTGAACATTTGAAGAAAGGAATGGTAATCTTTGCAGGGATTGTGGATGTGGATATCCAAGTAATTGGTCGACTTTTGGTGGCCAGCTCCAATAACGTCTTAGCCGAAAGCCCCATGTTTTACAAAGCATATCAAATTATTTTAAAATCCTTGCAAGAGAAGGATATGTATAATTTTCCCTTTATTGAAGATATTGTTTACGTGAAATGGCCAAATAGCCTTCTAGATTACCTCGGTCACTCGACTAATTTGAATAGGTCTCAGAGATAGAAATGAGAACTGAACTCTCGACATCCAACATCTCCAACATTTCCAATGGTATTTATGTCCAAAGGTTATAACAAAGCAAATTCCATGAGAGGTGAGGTCTATGAACTGGACAATTTAGCAAAATATGGACACAAAACTTGCCTAGATGACAGTCAAACTAAGGCGATCAAGCTTGCTCTGAGAAATTGTCTAGTTTTGATTAAAGAACGTTCGGGCATAGGTATTTCTCGTTTAGTTTTGATTCAAGAACCTTCGGGCATAGGTATGTACATTGAAATAGGGAATTTTAGACCTCAACGAAGAGCCTCTCCATAGCCTATATTATCATGACGTTAATGTAACTCAAATCCTGGTTTGGTGCACATGGAGTTTGAATGAACCTCGACCTTTTGCATACATTTTTTTTTGTCAGTGAATTCAAAATTTAAACATAGAATTGTTGTTTTATACCTTATCTTGCATACTTGTTGATCCCTGGACGTGTTGTGGCTGCACATCATTTCTATCAAAGATCCTTGGACATGTTATTGCCAAACAAGTCTCGTTGAAAAGCCCTAAGAAAACAAGTATGCACTCTACAATTGTGTAATTTGAGGCGCTTGAAGGTGAGTCATTAGATAAAGAGGCCCAATCCTCTTGCTATTGCTGCTACAACCAGAGTAGATGCTACAAATAGAGCACAAGAGAGACAAATTTCTTGGACAGATATTACATTCATGGATGATTTTATTTATGTATCTTCTTCTTCACTGCTCATTATGGCTCTTCCAATACCTTTGTACTAGCCATCTCTATTATTGTTGTTGTTCACCACTGGTTTTGTGTTGTTATTGTTGTTTTTCACCACTGGTTGTGTGCTCATCCTATAGGGTTTAAATTTTAAATATTCTCCCTTTGGATTTCAAGGTAGTGAGGTGATGCTTTGCATCTTCTCTCTTTATTTTTCAAGGCAGTGAGTCGGTGCGACAGGATGATGCAAAACATTGACTGCAAGCCTCCACTGCATTGATGTGCAAGCCTCTACTTCAACCTCGACTGCATTGATGTGGAGTGTATTGTGTAGTGTGAGCCAATTCATTGCAATGCAATGTACAACGTGAGCCTTTGAAGAGGCCAATTGCAAGTAAGTTTATTAAAATTAATCTTAATGTTTTGATAAATATTTTAAAATAATAGCTTACCACTAGGGGTATTTAGTCCCATCACTTGCATATAGACTAATAAGAAAATCATAACATAAAATATTAATAATTAGAAACAAGTTTTTGATCTTGAGGAAATTAAAAATAATTATATATTTTATCAAACTTAATAAGTGTTTCATAAATGTTTTGTAAAATGGACTCGATAATATCATTTTGAAGGTTAGTAAACATTTGATTGATTCTTATATTATCTGCTTTGGAAGGTACTAATAAGTTTGAATGTAACCATTAATTTCTTAATATCTAAAACCATTATTTTTTCAATATCTTTATATCTTTGGGGAACCATTAATTTTTCAATATCTTTGGGGTTTGAGTTTTTCCTTGGGAGGGAGAGTGGCTCAACTAATCACTCCCATTGCTGTGATAATTGATAAGGTGAAACATGGTGTACTTTTTTTTAACCAAGAAGCTTGGTTTATTGTTGGGCCATTATTAATTGGGGTTTGAGTTTTTCCTTGTGAGGGAGAGTGGCTCAGCTAATCACCCCCATTGCTGTGATAATTGATAAGGTGAAACATGGTGTATTGTTTTTAATCAAGAAGCTTGGTTTATTGTTGGGCCATTATAATTACATTATTAATTGTAATTATAGTTAAAATAGGGAATATTAGTGTTTCCTAAGTGTTGGCACAACAACATTGTGAAGTTGTCATTACTCTAACAATGCTACAAGGAAATATATATTATGGTACGTGGAATCAAGTCATTTCATTTCTCTAAAAGGAAATGAGAAAACAGATATTATACATTTTACATACCACATCTTTTATTTAAAATTTGTTTATGGAAAAAAATATTTTTCTTTTTACATACCAAAAATTTCATTAAAGTTTGTTTATGTGGATATTGGATTGAGTTATCTTTTATTTTATTGGTTGAAATTATCATGCTTGAGTTATAATGACATTCACTTTTAACTTATAGTTAACTTGGATTGTTACAGATTTGGATGCCACTTTAATACCATGGACAATCTTTCCTAAGTATTGTAAGCGAAATTTTAATAATATGAGGACAATTCCTTCTCCATATTAAAGTAACACATAATAATCAAACCTTGAGACATTATTTATCCTTTTCCTAAATAATTTAAGGAAGGGATAGATCTCCCAAACATATTGGAACAATGAAAAAAGCACGGAGTAGATAATATACCAACGGAGCAACTAAACCACATTCAATACCTTTTTCTTCTTTGGGAGGAGGCACAAACTAGAGGAATCAAGCGCATGCATGACGAAATAAGGAACTTGGATATCAAAACCGGGGATGGACAACCACAACACTCACCAAAGCAGGTTAAAAAAAAGAAAGGATATATATATATATATAAGAAAAAAAAATAGAAGAAAAAAAAATATGAATAATAAAAAAAAATTAATAATTAAGAAAAGAAGATAATAAATAAGAAATTTTAAGAAAACAATAAAAACATTTAAAATAAAGAAAAAATGAAATATGAATAATAGATAAAGCAATTAAAAAAAAATAAAAAAAAAATTAGGAAAATCTAAGAAAAAGATGAAATAATATACTATAAATTAAATTACAATTTGGAAAAACTAAAAGAAAAAAGGAAAAATGAAAGTGACATTTAAATTGGAAATAAAAAAAAATAAAATTTAAATTTAAATTGATAAAAAAATTAATAATAGAAAATGAAAACAAAATAAAAAAATGGAAAAGNAAATAATTAAATTTAAATTGATAAAAAAATTAATAATAGAAAATGAAAACAAAATAAAAAAAATGGAAAAGTACAAATAATTAAGAACAAAAAATAATAAAAAACTAAAAGAGAAAAGGAAAAATGAAAGTGACATTTAAATTAGAAATAAAAAAAATAAAATAAAATTTTAAATTGATAAAAAAATTAATAATGGAAAATGAAAACAAAATAAAAAAAATGGAAAAGTACAAATAAGTAAGAACAAAAAATAATGATAATAGGAAAAGAATAAAGAAAAATAATTGAAAAAAATAAAATAATGATAAGAAAGAAAAAAAAAAAATAAAAAATTATAAAGAAAAAATAATTAAGAAAAAATAAAATATTATTATGGATAAGAAATTTGAGAAAAATAAAAAAAAGGGAAGTAGTAAGAAAGTAATATTTAGGAAAACAAAAAAATGGAAGTGGAAGTGAGATAATAAGACAGAACAAAATGAAAAAAAGAGAGAGTAAAATGAGAAGAGAGAGAGAAAGGAGATGAAAATAGTTTTGAAAAAAAAGAGTAAAATGAGGGAGAGAGAGATGAGAGGAAAATATTTTTGAAGGAACTAATAGATATCAAAATAAGGATCCCAAGGAGAGGGAAATGATTAACAAAGTCAATAAATTGAGAAGGGAAAGATTACAATAGAGTTGGGGGAATGAATTAAGGGTATTTTTGTGGTTGTAAAGGCTATTAATAATAGGATAATGAGATTAGTTCAATGTTAATCATCTTCCAAAATAATGTTGTTGAGGTGGATTTCAATTTCTATTGTTTGTAAATGGAGACTTTTAGTCTAGAGTAATAAATTGCAGACCCAAGATTTTATTTTAAGAACTGATCTTAATTTCTGGGTTGTTTACATCTCTTTAGCTTATATAATTCAAATTTTAATGCCAAATTATGGATTTATTGTTCAATTAGTTATGTTAAATGTGTCTTTTAAGGGATAGATTGCCCTCATTTTTTTGTCACTCAATACCTATTGACATTACCATCAATGTTTGGAAATCCCCTACCACATGTACTTATCCACCTATCCTCCTATCTCTACCCATGAGTTTCTCTCCATGCAAAGGCTTCCTTTCCTTCATCCGTTGACTTGTTGCATTGTGAATGGAACTCCATTCTTGAAAGATTATAAAACATTAATATAATATGTAATGTTAAGCATAACCAAGGTTCAATTCTTGACCATTATTCAAACATCTCATTAATGTATCACTACTGTAGTCATATGTAGACTTGGTAATTTCTCTATTCTTATAAATAAAGGATCAACATTAATAGATATGGACCCCAAGGCCACATGATTAAATAGACTATTCCACAACATGCAATCTCTTCTTGTTTGATTAGCTTACTCGTCTTTGATCACATTCTAACTTCGAGCAACTAACTAGATGACATGTGACTCATTGAGTTTCTCCAACAACATCAATACAAAAGTTTGCTTACAACTTTAAATATTGATTTTGCACCCATGATTATATCAATGATTTCCAATCCCTTTGAGACTTTCCCCATGTTTTGATTTTTTCTTTGACGTGTTTTTTTAAGATTTACTACATTAAACATCATATGTTAATTGTGGGTGATATTAAACATAACCCCAAAATTTGCAAACAATTTTCATTCAATTCATCTAAAGTGCATGGAGGCTCTTTAACAATCTAAACTACATGGAAATATCTCTTTGGTACATGTATATTCTACAAATGCAACAAAATAGAATGTGATTGAACCGTGAGAATATGTCTTAATAAAACAAAGCTAAATACTATTCTAAATTGTAAATTTCTTAAATGACAATATTATTTGATAACTTGAATATGGATACATGGATGTAGGTAAAACAAGTTTCATATTTTCCCTACAAACCATGTTATCAATATTCCACATACTAGAAGATGATTTCTTTAAAATGATGTAGGTTTGTTGTTTTTTGGCATTAGGATTATTTGAAGCAACTCATATTCTATCTTCCACGAAGGAGCTAAGGGTATTAAATTAGATTTAATTGGAGGAGATTCATCTAACAAATGCATGGGTATTAGATGAATTTTAGTTTGAGGGGATTTTAATATCAATTTAGACTCGAGGTATCGAAACATTATCAATGAATGTTTACAAGTAACATGAATGTGTTAAAATGTTGTGGAGAGGTTACTTCATCATTTCAGATGGAGGAAACTAAAATGACCATCAATTATAGAACACATGTGAGCGAACAACATCTTCTTTGATTTTTGTGCACTCTAGCCTATTGATCCCATCTCACCTAAATGTTTTCACACTCAGATTGAGTTGTACCACTTACCCACAAAAATGTCCCAATATATAAAAATCACCCTCAATTCCCTCTTAATCCAATATTCCTTGCACCATATGTCCATTTATGATTAACTCATTGGAATCTTATTTTTTGGGGCACTGTACAAGACTATGGAGTTGTCGAATGGATCCTCTATTGATTATTCATCTATCATCTAAAAGAAGACCTCCTATCATTGAGCATCATAATCACCATAACAATTCAATGTTTTATTTCCCTTGCTTCGGGAGTATGCTAGTAATATATAGATATTTATTATTAATGTAAAATATCGATCTTCTAAACAAATATAACTCTTCAATAATATATTAAATTCAAGGTTTTCTATAAGTACATCCAAAAGTAATCAATAATATTTAATATACCAAATTTATCATTTTTAATAGGAACATCTTCACTTTAAACTTTAAGAAGATTGAATATCTTTTTGGAGATAATTCCATACTTCCATTATATTTAAAAAAATAAAAATAAATAAAAATAAAAATTACACACATATATAATAAAATTGTTAATAACATTATCAGTAAAATTTTATACCATTTTAAAAGTTTTTAAATTTAAAATGCCATATCAAATAAATTATTTTTATGGTCGGGAAAAACCAAAACAATGGTACATATAAAAATGAAAAAAAAATCCAAATAATATGGTTAAATGTTTTAGAAGAATTGATCCTAAAACAACAATATATAAATATTTATTATTAATGTAAAATATCATTGTCCTAAACATTACAAATATACATTACAAATATGATTCATAAATAATATGTCAAATTCAAGGTTTTTTTCAAGTCCGTCTTAAAAGTAATGAATAATATCTAATAAGTCAAATTTGTCATTTTCAATAGAGACATCTTCTTTCAAGAGATTGACTATCTTTTTGGACATAATTCCATACTTCCATTGTCTCTTCTATATCTACAAATTGTCCAAATTGAACCTTTCAAAACAATGATTTCAATGGTGGCTGAGGATCCTTTAGCATTTTTTCCACATGCATTTCTCTAAATTCTCTTGTCTTGCTCTAATTCCATATAATGCCATTAATTCTCTATGCAATAAAATCACATTATAATGTATTATTTTCAATGGATACTCATTTTTCTTCCTTTTTGTAAGCAACATGCTAACGCTATACCTAATAACCAAATAAATAAAAATGAATCTGTAAAATAACTTAAACAAACATAATAATGATAAAACATTGAAGTACAATTTCATATTTTTTATATTATACATCTCACCTAAAATTGAGAATAAATCCAAAACCCAATCTCCTTCACTTGAAAATGTATCTATAAAATAATGAATTAGTACTTGTGGCTTTTGATAAATGTCCATGAATTGTAGTTTCTTGATTAAGTTATTTCATGTCATCAAAATCAAAATGTATTACATAGATGCCAAGTCATTGATATTATAGGTGATAATGGAAAATAAAAAAAACATGGTAGATACTAGAATCGTAGATGGAAGAATCTCATAGCTTCTACATGTTAATAGTCCTTCTCCATGTCAAAATCATCAAAATCACCACCGATGCCACTTCTCTCCTTTATCCTTCTCCTCCTCCTCCTCCTCTATATCCAATCCAAGATCTATATCTATTGGTTTGGAGGATGACCCCTTAAGAGGACCACCATCATCAAAAGAGACCAACTCTAGCATTGGTTCATTAAGATATAAGTTGGCTAATGCCAACTCAACACTATTGTTCAAACCAATATCATTAGGAAACACATATTTTCATGTTTTGGTGTCTGACATGTTGGGACATGTTTAGCACATGTGTTCGACATGTCTCCTATTTTAGCACACATGCCAAACTCGTCCAACACACATGATATGAACATGAGGCCCCTAAGGGATGTGTGCTATTATTTAGGGTAATTTTATGTTTTTCATTCGATTATAGTAGTTGCATTCCTTTTGGTACCATTTGTGAGGAATGTTTTGGGGAGTAACTTGTATTTGATTGGTTGGTGTTCTGCATTTGGATTTGGAATATTTTTTATCTTTTATTTTTATTTACTGATGTCTTTGAGCCCTTAAGTGCGGGGGAAGAAAATAGGTTTGGATGGAACCATTGATTTCTTGATATCTTTAGGGTTTGAGTTTTGTCTTATGAGGGAGACTGGATCAACTCCTCAAACTAGGATAATCACCCCATTGATATGTACAATTGGTACGGTGAAACATGGTACACCCTTTTCTTATCACAAAGCTTTGTTTATTGGTGCAACCTAGACCACAAAGTAAAAAAAGGAACAACCAGATAACAACACAAAACTATGGTTTATCCATCATAAGATTCATCCACCTGCCTATAACATAACTACAGTTTCTCCAAAGCCTAATATTATTTCAATTTTGAACAGAGTAAATTAGGTAGTATATACCCTTTTTTTTAACAGAAACGGTTGGATTTGTATTATATCAAAAAACTGCCAAAATTCAAAAAGATACAAGTGGCAGGGTGCGGGCACCTCTACTGCTTCCATAGAAGCGAGTGTGTCTATCTATTCCTGAGAGAGATGCAATGATTATTCTATATAAACTGCAATTCTGCCATGTGAAGATGGAAATAAACCTATTTAACAACAACATAAATTTACAATTCGTAAAAAAACTAATGCTAGATGTAGGGCTGCCTCGGTTCTTCCTGCTCAGTTTCCGGGTTCTCCTCTGTCTGATGCACCTCTACGAATTTCTGAGCCTGGTTCTCCTCTTCCCAAATGAGATATGAGAATCCTGGCGCTATAGGGACGTGTTGATCATTGCTATAAACATAATGGAAATTCGAGGGTAGCCGAGATTCATCAATGCCAACAGAGTGAGCTGGTTGTTGTGGATTTCCTAGTCGTTGAGTGACAACTCCAATCTGTCTTGTGTTTCGATTGACACCCCTGAGGAAAATTGCCAATTCTTGATTGTGTCGAATTTCTTTTTTCTACATTTGGGACTGAATCTCTGCCATGCTTTCGCGGATCACATGGTTTTCCTATTGAAGTTCGTGGTGGCGCACGCTTGAGCGCTCTTCAATTCGCTTGCAATCTGTTCGCATAGCTTGGAATTTCTCTCAAAGTTATTTAGTGGCGTAGACTGGGCAGGAGCAAGGAGCTCTGGACCTTCGCCGCATAATGTAATGGTGGATGAGAGGTGAGTAGGCACTATGCATAAGGTAGTGGGGTTTGACTGAGAGAAAGACT
>JZKD02S1875603.1:61502-80839 GCA_000966675.3 Picea glauca
GTTAAAAGTGAGAAAAACAAAAGTAATGGTCTTAAAGCAAAAAAGTAAACCAAATAATATAGTAAAGAATATATTAAAAGGATTGATCCTAAAATAACAATATATAGATATTTATTATTAATGTAACATGTTGATGTTTTAAACATTACAAATATAACTCATCAATAATATGTTAAATTCAAGGTTTTTTTGAAAAATAATCATTAATATCTAATATGTTAAATTTATCATTTTTAATAAAAATATCTTCATTTTAAGGAGCTTAATGTGTTTTTGGACATTATTCCATACTTCCATTGTATCTTAAAAAAAGTTTTTTTTTTTTACATAATTTAATTTTTATGATTTTAAATATTTTTTTAATAACATTATATGTCATATTTGTTTTTTTTCAAAAATAAGATTTCATTTCATTATATATAGATATAACTAAAAACTCTAATTTTAAATATTTAGTAAAAAAAATTTAAAAAATACATGTAAATATTAATTAGAGTAAAGTTTTATAACATTTTAAAACTTTTAAAATTTAAAATACCATGTCAAATAAAACATTTTTGTGGTTAAAATTGAGAAAAACAAAAATAATGGTTCACATAAAAATGAAAATGAAAACAGAAAAAGTAATCCAAATAATTTCGTAAAACAAATATTAGAAGGATTGATTATATATATATATATATATATAGGTGGGTTAGCTCAAGTGGATTAGTGTTGTTGTTTGTTCTAATAAGGTACGAGGGTCAAATCCTTGACCATGAGTCTGTATAGGGCCTCGTTTACCATCCACGAAATGTGGGGAAGTACTCAAGGATTCCATATATATATATATATATGTAAAATATCATTCTCCTAAACATTACAAATATACCTCATCAATAATATGTCAAATTCAAGGTTTTTTTCAAGGGCATCCTAAAAATAATCAATAAGATCTAATATGTCAAATTCATCATTTTCAATAGGAACATCACTTTCAGGAGCTTGATTACGTTTTTGGACATCATTCCATTCTTCCATTATATGTTCTATGTCTACAAACTGTCCAATGTGAACCTTTCAAAACAATCCTTTTAATGGTGGTTGAGGGTCTTTTAACATTTTTGTCACATGTAGTGCTCTAAATTCTCCTCTTCAAATGCATTTGTTGCATTTCATCTAGAAGAGCTTTACTGACATTAGTTCTCTATGTAATAAAATCACATTTTAGTGTATTATTTTTAATTGCTATTCAATTTCATCCTTTTTGTAAGCAACATGCTAATGCTATAACTAATAACCAAATAAATAAAAATGAATAAGTAAAATAACATAAACAAACATAATAATGATAAAGCATTCAAGTACAATTTCATAATTTTTATATTATAAATATTACCTAAATTTAAGAATAAATTCAAAATCCAATCTCCTTCACTTGAAAATTTATCTATAAAATAATGAATTAGTACTTGTGGCTTTTCATAAATGTCCACCATCTCTCTATTTCAATCTTCTCCCTCATACATTATCTTTTTAATTACAACATTATAAGTCAATAATTAACTATGTTTGTCTCCATATATTTTATTGATAAGAATAAGATCATAATAATCTTCATTTTCAATATGCAATATGTATGCTTTCAATATCACTCATAAATGGGTCACTATCCGAATTACAAGTAATAAGTTTGTGCCTATAACATAATAAATAAGAATTCAAATTAGCTTGTAAAAGTTAAATTTGATTTCTAATTTGTAAATACTGAAACAATACAATTTATATCTCTTACCAATAAAGTTGCTTCCCAAAATTTGCTTCACCCTTGAAGGTTGATAACACTAGCCTTACTTGTGGCTATGAATGAAAAACCAAAAAAATCCAAAGTGGTGATGCTATGACATTTAATAATCATGTAACCACCTTATTCAATGCTTGGTAGGTAAAAGGCTCAAAACAATATCCATTGTTTTGGATATTGTAATCATGAGAGGTATCTGCAATAACTAGGGAGTACTCCTTTTAAGGAGCAAAATTTGCAATGTTTTCACAATCACCTAATATTACTTGACCGTGCAAAGTGTAGAGCCCATTCCAATTCAACATTTTCAAGACATTGTCTTATTTGTCTTTCCAATTTAACTATTTGAATATGACTTTTAAAGGTGTTTAGTAACACATCTTCTTTCTTCTTAGGTATATTTTATAAAAAAGACACACACACTAGCCTACAATTGAATAAATAAATATAAGAAATCAATATACCCTTTTGAATGGAACAAAAAATTGTCTTGAGGATATTATAGAGCTTGAATTAAATACTTCTCTTACCATTTTTTATTACAAAGGTCTTACACCTGTTAACCTTCTTATTTTTTTATACTAGCACTCTCCCATAAGAAAAAGATTTTATGCGTCAATTGGGTTTAGCTTGGGTGGTTGGGAGGAATAATTATGATCCTCCCCACCTAGGTTCAATTCCCTTAAGCGACATGTTGTAATGGCTTCGAGCCATGTTGTTGTGTTGACATGGGAAAAAATATTGATGTCGACATAAGGGAGAGTTTCCCAATGACAGGTCCCAATTAGACCCACTCTCATTTTAATAGAAACTTTGTAAAGAAATAGACTTCCACGCTAAACCCAATAGAAGAGAAGAATATAGATTTAATCAACAAAGATGAATGACAAAGCAATCACATAGTACACAAATATTTTACCCTGGAAAACCAACATTCCTTGAGCGTCTTGCTCTCTCTTTTTGTATTATTCATTCAAAATAAAGAATTACATGAGTATCCTTGTTATACACCTAAGACACAATCATCATGATACCCTGTTGCTTACACAATAACAACCTGCAACCAATTTGGCTTACATTTACATGACCAACAACCTACTGCTAAAGATTGGCAAGAACATCCAAGAGTGAACAACTTTATACAAATACAATGCGCCTTATTTATAAGCTTTACAGTAGGAAAAAACATAAAGAATGGAACTCAAAAAATGGTATATATCCACACAGATCATTGGCTACAAATCCCACAAATATCTGGATTCTATTACAGTCGACTACCAGTCGACCTCCATTTGGTCTTCAATCGGTTGTTGCACGACCTACTGTTAACCTCTTGTCGGCTGACTTCTCAATTTGTCATCGATCACTTCGACTTTGAATTTCCTAGTCAATCACTTCGACCTTCAACTTTCATTGAAAATAATATAACAACCCAACATTCTCCCACTTATTGTCTTCTTTGTTGAAACAAGAGAACTTGAAATTTTGTTCACAGATCCAGGGAAATAATTCCCATTGCCTCTCTGCACCAAGAGAACTTCACAACACTCAAAAACTTGGTCAAAGAGTCTACTATGTTTTCCAAAGTTTCTACTTTCTCCAGCAACACCTTTTTTCTTTCCACCATCTCTCTCACAAAATAACATTGTACATCAATATGATTCATCTTGGAATGATAACCCAGGTTCTTTGCTAGAAATATTGTTCTTTGACTATCATAATTTATCTTCACAACTTTCTTCTCAAACCCAATCCATGAACATAATCGTTGCAACCATATTGCTTCTTTACTTCCATGAGTGGCTGCCATGTATTCAACTTCTGTTGTTGACAAGGCTATGACCACATGTCGCTTACTCATCCAACTTATTGCTCCAACAAACATCTTGAACACATATCCACTGGTCAACTTTCGTCGATCCAGATCTCCAATGTTAGCTTTTATAGCTCGGGAGGTACTCCACATGTTTGTCTTGTATGCAGAAGTAACCTTGTACTTACACTACTAGACACTTGATTTTGTAATGGGTTTTTATAAAGTTGTAATAAAGTGATTCTTTTATGTAAGTGACTTTTTATAAAGTGTACCTTCTAATATTAAAGTGACTTTATTTCATAAAGTGCACTTATGTTATAAAGTGAAATTGTACTTTAATATTTTAAGTGATTTATTTTGGAGGGAATGAATCATGTCCCTTGATCATGTAAAGGCAAGATTAGATCTTGGCCTTTGGATTTAGGGATGAGGAAGGTGAAAAGACACTTGGAAGGTGAAAGGTCATTTTCAAATTATAATTGAATGCATTGGGTAGTGTGCAAGATACAATGAGAAGAGGAGATTGAGAGATTTTTGAGAGAGGTTTGAGGAGGAAAGGAAAGGGCATCAAGTTGGGTGCATTTCCCAATGAAAAAATCTGTTTTGTGAGTGATGAAATTTATTGCTGTGAGGGAAGTCATACTGTATGGATCCATATAGTCCGTACAACAGATAAGTTGGCACATTTTTCGAGGCAAGGAGGGCATAGAAATTGAGGAAGCTTGAGTATATTTGATGTTGAAGGGAATCCATACAAAACAAGTCATACAACAACATATTGGCATGATTTTCGAGCTGCTGATTTTCTAGGTGGGTCGTACAATAATACAAACTTGGCACATTTTTCAAGGCAAATTTTTGGAGGGACAATTTGGGTGCTATAAGTGGTTTTCTCTTGGCTGTAAATGTAATCTTGCTGCTACTATACTTTCCTGAAGATAATAAAATCTCTCTCTCTCTTTGGGTTTCCCCACATTGGGGTTTTCCTTGGTTGATTGCCTAAATTTCTAAGTATTACATGGATGTGTGATTGTTTTTCATTGTGCTTATTCCACTGCAAAAGTGCTTGGCAATGTGTATTTATTCTCATAATATTTTCTGAATGTGGGTTTATACATTTCATAGTTCATAGATGATAGTTATCTCTAGGTTGCTAGGTGTATGATAGAATTTAGTGCATGTTGATTTTGTCATTAAATTTCTACATGGTATCAGAGCTTGGGCTATGAGTGACAGTGAACAGTGAGATTTTTGGGAAAGGTTTGAAGGGGGAAACTTGATTGTTTGTTTTCCATTGAACAATTGACATGGATATGGATGTTTGCATCAGGTATGAGGATCGATTGGATAGGATTTCCAACTATTTGCAATGGAAAGTCAGGATGTCGACTATTCTCAAGAAGAACAAAATTTGGAGCTTTGTCAACACCATAGTCATTGTTCCATCAAAAGACTCTATAACTTTGGCTTTACATGAGGTAAAGGAGGAAAAATATCATAGGCTTATTCTGAATGGGGTGAAGGACCACCTTATCCCTCACTTGGATGAGAAGAAGAAAACCAAAGAGATGTGGGATGCACTGAAAAACTTGTACGAGGCGAAGAATGAAAACCGAAAGATGGCCTTGAAGGATAAACTACATGATACCAAGATGGATAAAGGTGAGAGTGTGTATTCTTATCTTACCTGGGTAGCTCAATTGAAAGTTGAGATGGCTACAGTTGGTGAGGTCATATCGGATTCAGAGTTGGTGAGGATAGCCTTGAAAGGATTCACCAAGGAATGGGAAGTCTTCGTGAAGTGTGTGGTGGGTCATGAGCATCTTCCATATTGGAGTAGATTGTGGGATGATTGCGCTCATGAGGATATTTAGGAAGGATCTTAGAGCATTGGACAAAAGATAGATGGATTTGATGAAGATGTTGCTCTTGCTGCAAAGGGAAAGGGGAAGAAGAAAGGAAATTCTGGGAGGGACGTGAGTAAATTCAGATTTTACTGTTGTAACCAGCCTGGGCACCTTGCTTCTTAGTGTCCTGAGAGGAAGAAGAAGAAGAAGGACCAGGAGGGGCCTAATATAGCTACTACAACAACTATGGAGGACTTTTCTTCCAATTTTGATAAGGATTTTTCTTTGGTTACTCTAGTATCTAGTGTCGGTAGTGGAGGATTTGGGGGTGATAATAGATGGATTGTTGAGAGTGGAGCCTCTTGTCACATGATGTGAATCTGGAAAGTATTCCTTATTATCACATAGATAGGTCCTGACCGGTTGGTGGAGAGTGAAGGAGGTATGGCACGAGATGTACATGGTGTTGGAAGGGTTATATTCTGACTCGAGTATGGGGTATTTCTTGAGGTTGATGGAGTTCGCTTTGTTCCAGGGTTGAGGGTTAAATTTATCTCAGTCTCATCCTTGGAGGATGCTAGATATTGTACATTGTTCAAGAGAGAACATGTATTTATCTACAGGGAGGGAGTGGACTTGGTTGAACCACAATTGATTGGTGATAGGGTGGACATGTTGTACATGTTGCGAGGACAACATTCAGGTTATGATTCAATGTCAGACGAGGAGAAGGAGGCTCCTGAGACTGCGGTAGGACCAAGGATTCAGTATTGCATTCCAAGAGAAGAAAGGGAGCCTCTTCTGAGCACCGACAAGAGGCTCAGCTGCTGTGATCAAACCGATGATTAGGGCAGAGTGGATTCTCCTAGGAGCTCAGGGTTCAGAGTGGTTGTCAGGAGAATATCTTCCAGTTCGTGTTCTGTGCAGGTGTTGGGGATGGCTNCACCGACAAGAGGCTCAACTGCTGTGATCAAACCGATGATTAGGGGAGAGTGGATTCTCCTAGGAGCTCAGGGTTCAGAGTGGTTGTCAGGAGAATATCTTCCAGTTCGTGTTCTGTGCAGGTGTTGGGGATGGCTCCAGGTTCCGAGGGAGCTCCTACTGTGAATAGTGTGATGGGACTGGATGATGGTGATGACAGGTAGTACATCCATCGCTAAGAGGGAGTGTTATATTTTATAGCTCGGGAGGTACTCCACATGTTTGTCTTGTATGCGGAAGTAACCTTGTACTTACACTACTAGACACTTGACTTTGTAATGGGTTTTTATAAAGTTGTAAGAAAGTGGTTCTTTTATGTAAGTGAATTTTTATAAAGTGTACCTTCTAATATTAAAGTGACTTTATTTCATAAAGTGCACTTATGTTATAAAGTGAAATTGTCCTTTAATATTTTAAGTGATTTATTTTGGAGGGAATGAATCATGTCCCTTGATCATGTAAAGGAATGATTAGATCTTTTCCTTTGGATTTAGGGATGGGGAAGGTGAAAAGACACTTGGAAGGTGAAAGGTCATTTTTGAATTATAAGAGAATGCATTGGGTAGTGTGCAAGATACAATGAGAAGATGAGATTGAGATATTTTCGAGAGAGCTTTGAGGAGGAAAGGAAAGGGCAACAAGCTAGGTGCATTTCCCAAGGCAAAAATCTGTTTTGTGAGTGCTTAAATTTATTGCTATGAGGGAGGTCGTTCTGTATGGATCGATACAGTTCATACAACATAGAAGTTGGCACATTTTTTGAGGCAAGGAAGGCACGAAAATCGAGGAAGATTGAGGATATTTTTTGTTGAAGGGAAGCTGTGCAGAACAATCTGTACATCAGCAGATTGGCATGATTTTTGAGGCACCAATTTTCTGGGTGGGTCGTACAATAGTACGAACTTGGCATGTTTTTCAAGGCAAATATTTGGAGGGACAATTTGGGTGTTGTAAGTGGTTTTTTCTTGGCTGTAAATGTAATCTTGTCGCTGCTATACTTTCTTGAAGCTAATAAAATCTCTCTCTCTCTCTCTCTCTCTCTTTCTCTCTCTCTCTCTGGGTTTCCCCACATTGGGGTTTTCCCTGATTGATTGCCTAAATTTCTGAGTATTGCATGGATGTGTGATTGTTGTTCATTGTGTTTATTCCGATGCAAAAGTTCTTGGAAATGTGTATTTCTTCTCATAATATTTTCTGAATGTGGGTTTATACATTTCAGAGTTCAAAGATGACAATTATCTCTAGGTTGCTAAGTTTATGACATAATTTAGTGCATGTTGATTTTGTCATTAAATTTCTACATCTAGCCCAGTCAGTGTCGATAAAGCCATGTACATCTACTTCACTTTCAAGTCTAGGTTTTCATTGATATCATATAGCATAATCTTTTGTGCCACACAAATACCTGGATACTCTCTTGACAATTGTGCAGTGCTCCTTTCTAGGTGTCGACATGTATCTAATCAACACTCCCACTACATGGGCAATGTTTGGTCAAGTGAAAACTATCACATACATTAGAATACCAACAACACTTGCAAAGGAAAAATGTGCCACATCCTCTATTTCTTCCTGTGTCTCCGTGAACTTTTCAACAGTTATCCTTGCTTCCAAGGAATTATCACCTTTATAGGTTTGCAATATTGCATGTTGAATTGATTCAAGACTGTTTCAATATATTTCCTCTAGTTCAACCAAAGCTTTCTAATTGCCCAATATTTCTTGATCTCCATTCCCCAAATGAATTTTGTTGCACCGATATCCTTCATGTCGAACTTGGAAGATAATTGCTTTTGCACCTCCTTTATCACATCCATGTTTTTTCCAATCAACAACATGTCATTGACATACAATGCTACATATATGAAACACCCACCTTTTTCTTCTCAAAAATCCGAAAATAAGGATGTATGTATCAAAATTTTGGTACCACATCCTTGGCGATTTCTTTAGACCATAAAGGGATCTCTTCAATTTGCACACTAGCTCTTTCTTTCCCTTTACTACAAATCCTTTAGGCGGTTTCATGTAGATTTCATCTTCTAGGTCCCCATGTAGGAACGTTTTCTTCACATCCAGTTTCTCTATTTCAAGATCAATTGTTGCAGCCAGAGACATTAGTACTCTAATGGAATTTAATTTTTCAACAGGGAAAAAAATCTCACCAAAGTAGACTCCTTTGACTTGGGAATATCCTTTCGCTAAAAATCGAGCTTCAAATTTCTCGACTTAACCTGTTGCGTTCATCTTTTTCTTGAATACCCATTTGCTACCGATGGACTTCCTTCCACTAGGTAATTCAACCAAATCCCATGTCTCATTGTTTTGCAAGCATTCCATCTCTTAGACCATGGATTCCTTCAAGTATCTACGCTCTGTCGAGTCGACTACCTCCCTGATCGAATTGGGCTCTTCATTAGTGGTAGTTAACACAAATGCAAAGTAGAAATAGGGCAGAGTATACCTTTCAACTGATTTTATTACTCATTTTGACCTCCTTACAACCGAGGTTTGATGTTCCACCTCTTCATCTAACTCAGTCAACTCAAATGGATCATCTTCTTAGTTCCTCAATTCAAACCTCACCTTATCTAAATTTTTCTCTGTTTGAACCACTTCAGAATCAGACTTACCTCCAAACTCTCTAAATACTACATCTTGAATATATATTTTTCTCCTTGATGTAGGATCCCAGATCTATATCGTTTCATTCCTTCTTTGTTTCCAATGAAAATATAGTTGATTTCCTTCTTGTCTATCTTTCTCCTCTTTTCCTTGGGAACATGCAAAAATGCATCACATCAAAATAGTTTGAGATGTGAAAGTGAAGGCTTCTTTCCAAACCATACCTCTTGTGGAGTCATGTCGACTAGTGCTGACGAATGAGATCTATTCTCTAGATATTTTGCAGTGTCGAATGCCTTTTCCCAGAATTCTTGTGCGAGATCAACACCACTGAGCATGTTACTTTCCTTTTACATTAATGTTTTGTTCATTCTTTTGGAAACTCCATTTTGTTGTGGGGTATGTTGTGACCCTTGATATTTTTCTGGCTAGGAAACTATGCCAAGGCATCCATAAATTTGTTTTGTTTTGTTTGAGTTGATCTATCCTAAAACATAGTGTTTTTGTTGCTTTGTTTGTGTTTGTATCACTAGTATTTAAATATTTAAAGATTAAGGTTTCAATGACAAATTTCCATGTCTCATACAATTAAATATTTTAAAGTATGAAAGAAGAAGAGAGAAAAAAAATTGAAAGAAAAATGATGTATCTCTTGATAAATATTACTTGACTTTCAGACAGAAGAAATATTGGCAGGATATGTATCTAGAATATAATTAAAACATAAAATAATACTTCATTTCTTTTAAAAAAGGAATAATAAATTTTAAGCATAGTTTTTCTTAATAGTCACAATATGTCGAAGAAATCTGTAACTTTTAAAGGTACCTTAGAAGTTTGTGATGGTATTTGTCATACTAAATTACCACAGTCATGGTCGTATACACATTCAAGAAGAATATAAGAGAATGAAAATAAAATTAAAAGAAAAAGTCAAATGAACTGAAACATAGGAGTTTGAATCTCAAAACCTGCAGAATTTTATTAAAGATCTGATCTTCCTTGGGCCAAAAAATAAATTCCCTTACATTAAGTTTTTCACAGGTATTTATACAAATTAGGTTGTAACTGAAATGGTTATTTGATCCCCTTTTCCTGGATTTTCAAATGCAACAATATCTTTGATTTCTAGAAAATAGGACGATTGAATAAGACAACTCCTAATTTTATTCAATTGTTTTGGCGAGTCACCCTGCCAACAACTAGATGAGAAAATTAATCTGCTTGGTTATTGGATGATCCGACATTAAGTCCATAGTAGTTATGAGGTTCAACAATCATCTTATCATTCTTGGTAAGTGATCGTGATCTTTAATTTGTTGGGAGAGATTTCATCCCACATTCATCGGGAGGAATAATTTGAAATACTTTATACGACAAGAGATTTCCCATTTGGTTTGAATGTGAGTGGATAGGCTACAAGACTCTGTGCACATCATTACTTTTTAGGTGTGGGTACCAGTTTTACCAGGTAGGATTTAAACTCTTCTCGCAAAAAAACCAATTGACGATTCCCCAGTGGCCCGATGAGTTTGATGTCCCAGTGATCGAGGTTTTGTGATATAAATTAAAATCGAAGGCATTAAACTCCCCAGGGCCAATGGGTCAGTCTAGTTATCACAACATTACAATTGAAATCATCTGGGTCCCATGGAAACGTGGTGGCTTTTCATTGGTCTATGTTGATTGTTAATATGACAGGGGAGCAAGACACATGTCACCAAGCTAGGCATGATTTTCGGTGTCTTTCACGAGTTCATTGTGTCCACATGACAACTTATTATTTGATCTAACAGATGTTGTGTTCAAATTCCACACTATCCCTGGTCCCTCTATGTATCCTCGATGGAAACATGAGTCAACACCACATGGGAGGATGATGTGGAAATGGATTAGAGGTAAAGGGTGCTTCAGATGCGATCAAATCCTGGGGCCTGGTAGGACAATGAGTCTGATGCTCGGATGGACGGATATATCAATAAATACTGTAAGGACGTCATTTTTGATGTCATCGAGTGACATGGAAACTTTTTAATGGCCCATGATGGTACCGAGGTGGAAGACGTGCATCATACATGTCACCCAGTTTCAAGATGTTGATCTGTTTCTTTGGTAGTTTCTAGGTGTTCATGTGGCAGCTTTGTACTGGCCCATGATGGTACTGAAGTGACAAGTGAACATGACACATGTCACCCAATTTCAATATGTTGATCTATTTCTTTTGTAGTTTCTAGGTGTCCACATGGTAGTTGTTGGTTGGTTACGACGAAGGTGTTTGATTACTAAGAGGGGGGGTGAATCAATAATAGAGATTTTTAATCCTTTTAACCATAATATGTAAGTGTTATTTATATTTACGATCAATATAGAATTATAATACAATAAGTGAAGACTAAATAAACCATGAACAATGCGAAATCACACACATACACAATACACCAATATTTATACGTGGAAACCCAATGCGGGAGAAARCCACAGAATGATTTTTCTTATATGTTTTTAAGAATTACATTCCTTCGAAGAACCAACTTCCTTTGTTCTCCAGCTACWACTGGAAGGAGGCTCTCACCCCCTATATTGTCAGGCTACAACCTGAGGGAAGCTCCAACTCCCCAATTCTATGGCTACAACCAAAATGAGGCTACAACCCCCTATGTTTTCCGGCTACAACCACCTGTCCTTTCCCCATCTTGCCTCCCTAAAATATAAGTGACATGATGAAACCATTGCCACATTTTCACTGTGATATATACCACTGTAAACCTATACCAATCTGTGCCAACAACCTGTATTAACCAACCTATGCCACTTTCCTGTAACCAACCTATACCAGTACTCAACCTGTACCATCCAAAAGCCAACATGTATGTGACTTGTCTATTTTGTATCTTGTGTATGTACGTGACCTATCTGTAGTGAAGCCTGTGTATGTACATGTCATGTCTATACTGCAAGCTGTGTATTCCTTCTGAAAACTAGGTTTTTTTATTTCTTTAAAAACTCTAACCCTTTGCTACCTATGTCACATCAACTTGCAACCTATCATTCTGTCCAGATTGTAGTTGTTCTCTATGAATACATCCTCATACAAATCCCTTAACCAAGTGGATCTATATCTCTCCAGTCATGTGCCATACATGTGTGTATAGTCATGAACAAGTATAATAAGCCTCACATGGACTAGACATCAAACCTTTACTTATACACAACCTCTCAATACATCAACCACTTCACACCCACTTCACAAATACAAGCTCTCAACCATGTACCACACAAACCCTTAATCATATATGTAACACACCCACTACGGGAACTAAGATTTTTCGCCTTTTTCTTTCTCCTTCATTATCAAGGGGCAGAGTTTCNCACCGACAAGAGGCTCAACTGCTGTGATCAAACCGATGATTAGGGGAGAGTGGATTCTCCTAGGAGCTCAGGGTTCAGAGTGGTTGTCAGGAGAATATCTTCCAGTTCGTGTTCTGTGCAGGTGTTGGGGATGGCTCCAGGTTCCGAGGGAGCTCCTACTGTGAATAGTGTGATGGGACTGGATGATGGTGATGACAGGTAGTACATCCATCGCTAAGAGGGAGTGTTATATTTTATAGCTCGGGAGGTACTCCACATGTTTGTCTTGTATGCGGAAGTAACCTTGTACTTACACTACTAGACACTTGACTTTGTAATGGGTTTTTATAAAGTTGTAAGAAAGTGGTTCTTTTATGTAAGTGAATTTTTATAAAGTGTACCTTCTAATATTAAAGTGACTTTATTTCATAAAGTGCACTTATGTTATAAAGTGAAATTGTCCTTTAATATTTTAAGTGATTTATTTTGGAGGGAATGAATCATGTCCCTTGATCATGTAAAGGAATGATTAGATCTTTTCCTTTGGATTTAGGGATGGGGAAGGTGAAAAGACACTTGGAAGGTGAAAGGTCATTTTTGAATTATAAGAGAATGCATTGGGTAGTGTGCAAGATACAATGAGAAGATGAGATTGAGATATTTTCGAGAGAGCTTTGAGGAGGAAAGGAAAGGGCAACAAGCTAGGTGCATTTCCCAAGGCAAAAATCTGTTTTGTGAGTGCTTAAATTTATTGCTATGAGGGAGGTCGTTCTGTATGGATCGATACAGTTCATACAACATAGAAGTTGGCACATTTTTTGAGGCAAGGAAGGCACGAAAATCGAGGAAGATTGAGGATATTTTTTGTTGAAGGGAAGCTGTGCAGAACAATCTGTACATCAGCAGATTGGCATGATTTTTGAGGCACCAATTTTCTGGGTGGGTCGTACAATAGTACGAACTTGGCATGTTTTTCAAGGCAAATATTTGGAGGGACAATTTGGGTGTTGTAAGTGGTTTTTTCTTGGCTGTAAATGTAATCTTGTCGCTGCTATACTTTCTTGAAGCTAATAAAATCTCTCTCTCTCTCTCTCTCTCTCTTTCTCTCTCTCTCTCTGGGTTTCCCCACATTGGGGTTTTCCCTGATTGATTGCCTAAATTTCTGAGTATTGCATGGATGTGTGATTGTTGTTCATTGTGTTTATTCCGATGCAAAAGTTCTTGGAAATGTGTATTTCTTCTCATAATATTTTCTGAATGTGGGTTTATACATTTCAGAGTTCAAAGATGACAATTATCTCTAGGTTGCTAAGTTTATGACATAATTTAGTGCATGTTGATTTTGTCATTAAATTTCTACATCTAGCCCAGTCAGTGTCGATAAAGCCATGTACATCTACTTCACTTTCAAGTCTAGGTTTTCATTGATATCATATAGCATAATCTTTTGTGCCACACAAATACCTGGATACTCTCTTGACAATTGTGCAGTGCTCCTTTCTAGGTGTCGACATGTATCTAATCAACACTCCCACTACATGGGCAATGTTTGGTCAAGTGAAAACTATCACATACATTAGAATACCAACAACACTTGCAAAGGAAAAATGTGCCACATCCTCTATTTCTTCCTGTGTCTCCGTGAACTTTTCAACAGTTATCCTTGCTTCCAAGGAATTATCACCTTTATAGGTTTGCAATATTGCATGTTGAATTGATTCAAGACTGTTTCAATATATTTCCTCTAGTTCAACCAAAGCTTTCTAATTGCCCAATATTTCTTGATCTCCATTCCCCAAATGAATTTTGTTGCACCGATATCCTTCATGTCGAACTTGGAAGATAATTGCTTTTGCACCTCCTTTATCACATCCATGTTTTTTCCAATCAACAACATGTCATTGACATACAATGCTACATATATGAAACACCCACCTTTTTCTTCTCAAAAATCCGAAAATAAGGATGTATGTATCAAAATTTTGGTACCACATCCTTGGCGATTTCTTTAGACCATAAAGGGATCTCTTCAATTTGCACACTAGCTCTTTCTTTCCCTTTACTACAAATCCTTTAGGCGGTTTCATGTAGATTTCATCTTCTAGGTCCCCATGTAGGAACGTTTTCTTCACATCCAGTTTCTCTATTTCAAGATCAATTGTTGCAGCCAGAGACATTAGTACTCTAATGGAATTTAATTTTTCAACAGGGAAAAAAATCTCACCAAAGTAGACTCCTTTGACTTGGGAATATCCTTTCGCTAAAAATCGAGCTTCAAATTTCTCGACTTAACCTGTTGCGTTCATCTTTTTCTTGAATACCCATTTGCTACCGATGGACTTCCTTCCACTAGGTAATTCAACCAAATCCCATGTCTCATTGTTTTGCAAGCATTCCATCTCTTAGACCATGGATTCCTTCAAGTATCTACGCTCTGTCGAGTCGACTACCTCCCTGATCGAATTGGGCTCTTCATTAGTGGTAGTTAACACAAATGCAAAGTAGAAATAGGGCAGAGTATACCTTTCAACTGATTTTATTACTCATTTTGACCTCCTTACAACCGAGGTTTGATGTTCCACCTCTTCATCTAACTCAGTCAACTCAAATGGATCATCTTCTTAGTTCCTCAATTCAAACCTCACCTTATCTAAATTTTTCTCTGTTTGAACCACTTCAGAATCAGACTTACCTCCAAACTCTCTAAATACTACATCTTGAATATATATTTTTCTCCTTGATGTAGGATCCCAGATCTATATCGTTTCATTCCTTCTTTGTTTCCAATGAAAATATAGTTGATTTCCTTCTTGTCTATCTTTCTCCTCTTTTCCTTGGGAACATGCAAAAATGCATCACATCAAAATAGTTTGAGATGTGAAAGTGAAGGCTTCTTTCCAAACCATACCTCTTGTGGAGTCATGTCGACTAGTGCTGACGAATGAGATCTATTCTCTAGATATTTTGCAGTGTCGAATGCCTTTTCCCAGAATTCTTGTGCGAGATCAACACCACTGAGCATGTTACTTTCCTTTTACATTAATGTTTTGTTCATTCTTTTGGAAACTCCATTTTGTTGTGGGGTATGTTGTGACCCTTGATATTTTTCTGGCTAGGAAACTATGCCAAGGCATCCATAAATTTGTTTTGTTTTGTTTGAGTTGATCTATCCTAAAACATAGTGTTTTTGTTGCTTTGTTTGTGTTTGTATCACTAGTATTTAAATATTTAAAGATTAAGGTTTCAATGACAAATTTCCATGTCTCATACAATTAAATATTTTAAAGTATGAAAGAAGAAGAGAGAAAAAAAATTGAAAGAAAAATGATGTATCTCTTGATAAATATTACTTGACTTTCAGACAGAAGAAATATTGGCAGGATATGTATCTAGAATATAATTAAAACATAAAATAATACTTCATTTCTTTTAAAAAAGGAATAATAAATTTTAAGCATAGTTTTTCTTAATAGTCACAATATGTCGAAGAAATCTGTAACTTTTAAAGGTACCTTAGAAGTTTGTGATGGTATTTGTCATACTAAATTACCACAGTCATGGTCGTATACACATTCAAGAAGAATATAAGAGAATGAAAATAAAATTAAAAGAAAAAGTCAAATGAACTGAAACATAGGAGTTTGAATCTCAAAACCTGCAGAATTTTATTAAAGATCTGATCTTCCTTGGGCCAAAAAATAAATTCCCTTACATTAAGTTTTTCACAGGTATTTATACAAATTAGGTTGTAACTGAAATGGTTATTTGATCCCCTTTTCCTGGATTTTCAAATGCAACAATATCTTTGATTTCTAGAAAATAGGACGATTGAATAAGACAACTCCTAATTTTATTCAATTGTTTTGGCGAGTCACCCTGCCAACAACTAGATGAGAAAATTAATCTGCTTGGTTATTGGATGATCCGACATTAAGTCCATAGTAGTTATGAGGTTCAACAATCATCTTATCATTCTTGGTAAGTGATCGTGATCTTTAATTTGTTGGGAGAGATTTCATCCCACATTCATCGGGAGGAATAATTTGAAATACTTTATACGACAAGAGATTTCCCATTTGGTTTGAATGTGAGTGGATAGGCTACAAGACTCTGTGCACATCATTACTTTTTAGGTGTGGGTACCAGTTTTACCAGGTAGGATTTAAACTCTTCTCGCAAAAAAACCAATTGACGATTCCCCAGTGGCCCGATGAGTTTGATGTCCCAGTGATCGAGGTTTTGTGATATAAATTAAAATCGAAGGCATTAAACTCCCCAGGGCCAATGGGTCAGTCTAGTTATCACAACATTACAATTGAAATCATCTGGGTCCCATGGAAACGTGGTGGCTTTTCATTGGTCTATGTTGATTGTTAATATGACAGGGGAGCAAGACACATGTCACCAAGCTAGGCATGATTTTCGGTGTCTTTCACGAGTTCATTGTGTCCACATGACAACTTATTATTTGATCTAACAGATGTTGTGTTCAAATTCCACACTATCCCTGGTCCCTCTATGTATCCTCGATGGAAACATGAGTCAACACCACATGGGAGGATGATGTGGAAATGGATTAGAGGTAAAGGGTGCTTCAGATGCGATCAAATCCTGGGGCCTGGTAGGCCAATGAGTCTGATGCTCGGATGGACGGATATATCAATAAATACTGTAAGGACGTCATTGTTGATGTCATCGAGTGACATGGAAACTTTGTAATGGCCCATGATGGTACTGAGGTGGAAGACGTGCATCATACATGTCACCCAGTTTCAAGATGTTGATCTGTTTCTTTGGTAGTTTCTAGGTGTCCATGTGGCAGCTTTGTACTGGCCCATGATGGTACTGAAGTGACAAGTGAACATGACACATGTCATCCAATTTCAATATGTTGATCTATTTCTTTTGTAGTTTCTAGGTGTCCACATGGTAGTTGTTGGTTGGTTATGACGAAGGTGTTTGATTACTAAGAGGGGGGGTGAATCAATAATAGAGATTTTTAATCCTTTTAACCATAATATGTAAGTGTTATTTATCTTTACAATCAATATAGAATTATAATACAATAAGTGAAGACTAAATAAACCATGAACAATGCGAAATCACACACATACACAATACACCAATATTTATACGTGGAAACCCAATGCGGGAGAAAACCACAGAATGATTTTTCTTATATGTTTTTAAGAATTACATTCCTTCGAAGAACCAACTTCCTTTGTTCTCCAGCTACAACTGGAAGGAGGCTCTCACCCCCTATATTGTCAGGCTACAACCTGAGGGAAGCTCCAACTCCCCAATTCTATGGCTACAACCAAAATGAGGCTACAACCCCCTATGTTTTCCGGCTACAACCACCTGTCCTTTCCCCATCTTGCCTCCCTAAAATATAAGTGACATGATGAAACCATTGCCACATTTTCACTGTGATATATACCACTGTAAACCTATACCAATCTGTGCCAACAACCTGTATTAACCAACCTATGCCACTTTCCTGTAACCAACCTATACCAGTACTCAACCTGTACCATCCAAAAGCCAACATGTATGTGACTTGTCTATTTTGTATCTTGTGTATGTACGTGACCTATCTGTAGTGAAGCCTGTGTATGTACATGTCATGTCTATACTGCAAGCTGTGTATTCCTTCTGAAAACTAGGTTTTTTTATTTCTTTAAAAACTCTAACCCTTTGCTACCTATGTCACATCAACTTGCAACCTATCATTCTGTCCAGATTGTAGTTGTTCTCTATGAATACATCCTCATACAAATCCCTTAACCAAGTGGATCTATATCTCTCCAGTCATGTGCCATACATGTGTGTATAGTCATGAACAAGTATAATAAGCCTCACATGGACTAGACATCAAACCTTTACTTATACACAACCTCTCAATACATCAACCACTTCACACCCACTTCACAAATACAAGCTCTCAACCATGTACCACACAAACCCTTAATCATATATGTAACACACCCACTACGGGAACTAAGATTTTTCGCCTTTTTCTTTCTCCTTCATTATCAAGGGGCAGAGTTTCTGAATTCCTACGAGGTTCTAGCATAGGCTAGGTCTTCCAATCGGGACCTTCACCAAACCGATTCACTGGTTCTTTCGTTGAAAATCCGTCGTGTACAATTCACGCACCAAGTGTGGGATTCGCTTCCAGGTGTACATCGGTTGTGACCCCGGGCTAAGCCAAGAGGCGCCTTTCGCATTTCGGGACTTCGAAAACTGGGAGTTCAAAATGCAAGGGAGTCGAGTGCTTCGACTCTTCAAACCCCGAAACCCAAAATCCTGTTCACACCAAGCCGCTTCAGGATTTCACCTACCGGGACTTCGCGTACTGGGATTTCACGATATGCGAGGAAAAGAGGTATTGCACTTGAGTTTCCAAGAGCCAAAACTCTGAAACACCAATATATATATATATATATATACATAACTCTAATTTCATTTCGGGGTTTCGCAAGTCGAGATTTCACGATATGCGAGGACAAGAGGTCTCGCACTTGAGTTCCTAGGAGCTGAAACTCCGAACGATGATATATTTATATATACATAATGCTAAGTTCATTTCAGGGTTTCACAAGTCAGGATTTCGCGATATGCGAGGACAAGAGGTCTCACACTTGAGTTTCCAGGAGCCAAAACGCCGATATATATATACATAACGCTGATTTCATTTCGGGGTTTCGCAAGTCGGGATTTCGCGATATGCAAGGACAAGAGGTCTCGCACTTGAGTTTCTAGGAGCTGAAACTCCAAAACGCCGATATATATGTATATATATATACATAATGCTAAGTTCATTTCAGGGTTTCGCAAGTCGGGATTTCACGATATGCGAGGACATGAGGTTTCACACTTGAGTTCCCAGGAGTCGAAACTCTGAAACGCATATATATATATACATAACTCTAAG
>JZKD02S1875614.1:0-26224 GCA_000966675.3 Picea glauca
GGGGTCGATCCCACTTGGGATTTTTTTGTGGATGCGGTAAAGGAGCAGTATTACCCTGTTGGAAACTTCGAGGACCAGTGCATGAGATGGATCACACTGCGGCAAGAGAGGGGCCAAGCAGTTCCGGAGTTCACCAATACCTTCCATACCTTGTGCACCAAGCTAGGTATCAAAGACTCCGAGTGACATTTGGCTCTGAAATACCATGGGGCTCTACACAAATACATCTAGACTGAAATGGATTTTCTGGACATCTCATCACTTGGTGCTACTTATCGATATGTTGTTAAAATTGAGCAAAAATTTAAGCACCATAACAAACAAGATTTCAGATATGTAAATCTGCAACAACTAAAGTATGAAAAAGACATCCTTAACAAATAGTCTCCCAAAAACCAGTCCAAGACATAGGAAAAGAAGGGTCACGGGAAGACAAAGAAGGACACCGTAAAATGGTGCGATTTCAACAAAATCCCCTGGCACAACACCGATGAATTTCGCTCAAAACTGTCATTGGTGGCTGAGATCAAAGATAAGGAGCCAAACCCTGATTCATAATCTAATTCTAAAAATAATGGTAAAGGACAGATCATTGACACAGACCCCACTACTATTGTCGCAACCATAGTAATTCAACCAGAAGAACCAAAAGATCTCGAAGAGGGGGAGTGCCTTTTTCATTCATAGATGTGGGTGAAGGGGACCCCACTGCATTTTATTGTTGATAGTAGAAGCCAGAAGAACCTCATCTCAGTAGAGGTCGTCAAACAACTAATATTTTCGAGAACACCACACCCACAGCCATACAACATCGGGTGGCTTCGCCAAGGACGAGATCTCTGTGTCAGCCAGCAATGCCGATTGTGATATGACATCCAACCCTTCAAGGACAATGTATTATGTGATTTTGCCCCACTAGATGTCTGTGATGTTCTCTTGGGCTAGCCATATATGTGGAAGTTCCATGTTGTTTATGAGTCTCGACCCCATAGTGTCATTGTTACTTTGGGGGGTCATATCTACAGAATACCATAGGTAGTTCCGACTATTGTTCCACCTAAAAAGTGCCGCAAGGTAGTATCTCATACTGCAAAATTTATCTTCTTCACAATCTATTCAAAAGGAGAACAGGACACTGCAAACACTATAGCCTCGCCCCAAGCACCTTCTATCCAACAGAAGCAGGTCGACAAGGCTGCAGCAAAGTGAAAAGATTCATTTTTCACACCATCCTCTCATGTATCTCGGCTTGTTGGACAAACTCAACCTCAACAGGTTCTTGACATACTTCCACAAACTGAGCAGCACGATGTCTCCAACAATACAAGCAACTCACTAAGATGCAAATCCAACAAACGCTTTTCCCTCTCTCCCGGGAACTCAACACAATGGAGACAATTTCTTCCTAATGAGGGAGGATTGAACCAGGTGGATATCGGTGGCTACCCACCTTTTCCGACTGGCTCAAAACAGTTTTCTGGCAATTTTGGCAATTTACTGTTTTTAGCAGGTTTTAACTTCCGGTGACATTTTGAGGGCCTAAATGAAGGTTTTTTGAGATCAAGGTTCTCAATGATAGAAAAATGCATTATTGATCCCCCAAAATGAATCTCCTCAATGATACCTTTCCAATGACCTATCATACGCCTAAAACGAAGATCATATGCAAAAGTTACGACCCCAGGAAGTTGATGAACTAACTTACCCAAACAGGGCCCACATGACTTTTGGCGCTTCATCTCCTAGGGCTAGGTTTTTGGATGTCTAGGGTTTTTGGCATTCCTGCTTATTGTAAAAAGGCCTTCAGAGCCTCATTGTATTGATATTCTTGTGAATGCGATTAGCCTTCACATCTCTTCTCAGAGATAAGCTGCCACCATTCTAGTGAGTCTTTCACTCTATATTTTTATAGTCTCTGTACATTTATTTCATTAATAGAAATCGTGTATTACTGTATCTCTGTGTTTATGGTTGCATATCTGATATATTTATGTTATATTATTGAATATCTGCGATATCTCTGTGCATTTATTTATTATATTTTTGATCTCTTTTCGTGCCTAAAATAATCCGGATCAAAAATCCTAACAGAGCTACCACATGGTACTCTAACAGACTGTCCTTATTGAACCTTTGGAATCTTCCTAGGGATCATAAGATTCCATAGGATTATAAAAATACTAATGGAGCTACCACTACTAACCATATCTAGCATCTACATCCACAAGTACTCTAACAGACTGTCCTTACCAGACCTTCAGGATCTGTCTAGGGATTATCAGTCCCCTAGGATATAAAATCCTAACTGAGATACCCTCTATTGGTCAGGATACCATAGTATCATCAACATCAATCCCCCTTTCGAGGGAGGTCCTTTTGGACTATACCAATCTTGTCTAGAAAGTGCTCAAACTTTACATGAGACATAGGCTTCGTCAACACATCTGCAACCTACTCATATGTGCCGACATATTGGAGCTTTATGGATCCCCTTTGCACGATATCACAAATGCAGTGATACTAGATTTCTATGTGTTTTGACTTGTCATGGATGATAGGGTTCTATGTCATCTTTATGCAACTCTGGTTATCACATAGAATCACAATTGCTTCCATCTCCAAATCAAATAGACCTGTCAACAACTTCTGTAGCTACATGGATTCACAACTGGTGGAACATGCAACAATGTATTCTGCTTTTGCTGTGCTGAGAGCAATACTAGATTGCTTCCTACTCTACCATGAAGCCATGGTTGACCCTAGACTGAAACAACATTCTAAAGTGCTATTTCTATCAGAAACACTTCCAGCCCAATCTGAATCAGTATAACCAATCAGTCTGAAATCTTGATCTCCATTGTAGTAGAGACAAAAGTCCAACATACCCTTAAGGTATCTCATCACATGTTTTGCAACAACAAGGTGAACATGTCTAGGCTCTACCAGATACTGACTCAAGGTGTTCACAACAAAACATATATCTAGCCTAGTGTTCATTAGGTACATCAACTATAATATCCCCAAGGATGAGCCCGGTTATATTATGTATTGTAAACATGTTTTGTAGGCTGGTGAGCCGAGTTATAATAATCTAGGAGGCTTATTTGGTGATTAGGCCGAAGAGCCTAGGTGTTAAAGGCCAAGAGCCTGATTTTGTATATGTAATTATGCAGATCATTAATAAAATATAAACATCACTGTGTGCAGACCGACCATGAAGAAAGAATGATGAGGGACTAAGCTTCCACAAGGTTGCGTAAGGGAGGAGGCTAAGTGTGTGGGCCTAGGGGCTAAGCTAGGGGTATTACCTCTAAAGGGGATAATAATTTATTATTATTTCCTAAAGGCTAAGGTGGACATGTTGAGTGTTGTCCTAAGTTCCTGTAAAGGGAACGTGTGCTAAGTGGAACTCATGAAGCTCTAGGAAGACAAGTGCCAACCTGGGCACATGTAGTTAAAATTGATGAGTCAGCCATGTTGGGGGTCATTCTGTCATTCTATCATCCTCTTCCAAAGTTCACAGGGATGCCCGTCTGAACCCATTTTTAGCCTCTGCATCTGTATTTGCATAACCACATGTAGTGAAGGTTGATTTTGCTGCCATTTTCCCATTCTCCATTTGAATTCATTGGTCTTTGTCACCGACCTTTGTGCATCTATGGTCACCCGAGAGACCACTCACGTGAAGGGGGAAAAACTGAACAGTGTGTCCTGTGAACCCAGTGAGAACTCATGGACTGATCTGTGTCTTCTGTGAATCCTGAGTATCATGTGTATTATCTGTGTCGTGTGTGTCATGATTGTGGGATGTTGTGGCGAATCAGTTCTTGGACTGAGTGTGGCTTGTTGTCGTCGTCTGTTCCTTGATGAGCCTTGTTGTTGTCCTCCTTGTGTGGGAACGGGTTTGAAGAAGTAGGCTGTCATGCATGTGTAATACACTCTCTCCAGGTGAGGGGGGTGGTTGTAGTTGAAGAGGCAGGTTTTCCGGCCTATGAGCAACTCTCCCCGGTGAGAGAGTTTGCTAGGAAGTGGTTTTCTCCAAGAGAGAGTCCAACACCAACTACAGAGCTCTAAGAATTCCTGATCTAGCTTGTTGCCGATATCCTAAGAGGGAGGTGAAGCAGTTGATGGAATATGTGACAATGAAGGTGTATACTCTCGGGTGGAACAGGCATGTGGGGAATGAGAGTCTATGAGTAGTGGGTGTAAGAAAGATCCTGGAGAGAATCCTTTTGGTTGCATTGTGCAGTTTCCTATAACCTCAGCCTAGTCTAGGATTCCCTTGCCCTGGGTGGATCTTAGTCCCAGCTCAGGGGTGACCCACTGCTGAGTGTGATGAGAAACATGGTCTATGGCTGGGAGGTTCGTGGAAGGTTTGCACATAGTTGCTATATTTACTCCAGCTAAAAGATAAGTATCAATCTATGATTAATTTATATGTTATATATGTTTGTGCCATTGATGCTTGAATGTTATCATGTGTTCTATTGCATGTGGATTTACTGTTAACCTTGTTTGAATCTTAATGGTAAAGTAAATCGGTGTTATGTGTTTAATTTTGATTAAAATGCATGTTATATATATTTATATGTGAATGTTCTATAGTGGTAGCATTACCTGGTCTCTGTGGAGGGTTGAGGATGCTACAGTTTGGTATCGCAACTAAGTCAGAGCTGAGTAATGGAATTTCCCTGGCCGATTGATGGTTGGGGATGTTACAAATTGGTATTAGAGCCAAGGTTTTCAACACTGATCCTGGATGGGCCATGTTAGTGGAAAATGAAGCAAAAGTTTTTGAAAGAATTGTGGTCGAAGTAGAAAAAATTCAAGTTCAGAGCCAAGGTTTCAACACTGAGCCTGAATGGGTTGGTTAAGTGGTCATTGGACCCAATGTTTCAAGCAGAAATTGTGTTAAGAGGAACCAATTTTGGACCTCAAAACATTCCCGAGTGCTAAGAGGTTACCTTGGCCATGTTACGAAGCTCAGGAGGAGTAGTAGTGTCGTAAAACCACGACAGAAGTGGTATTGGGCCACAGAGTTAGGTGGACCATAGGATCTGTTTGGGAGAAGGATAATCCTTCACAACCGTCAGATCTGGTAATGTTGCAAGGCAATTAACCGTCAATTCCTTTGGAAATCCACAAAGTAACTGAGTCTGTTCTGCATCGTAGGATCTATTCGGAAGGAAGGGAAATCCCTTATGAATGTCATATCCAGGGAAGGTGTAGAAGGGTTATCCTGGAATCCCTTCGGACTTCACAACATCGGTGAAGTTGATGAAAACTAAGAAAGACAAAATTTTGAAACTCTGAAGTCCTGAGAAGAGATCTACACCGTGGATCTGGGGATAATTCCTACCGTTAGATCAGAACAAGAGCGGAAGATAAAGAGGTTTGTAATTTTAGATTTTGAAAGATTGGAAGGAAGGAAGCATAAGGACTTCTGAAGTTTGAAACTACGAAGTGATGTGGCATGGTGATGTCACTTGGTTTGACATGGACACATGGTTTGTGCGCCATGTGTCAGTGGGTTTTGAACCCGTAGAAGTTTGAAATGTCGTATGGAATGTGACACATGTCACTCATCTAACTGAACCACATGTTAGTCACTAGTATTCCACCATGTGGATTTCTGTATGAGAAGGGATAGTTGGGATGAGGTTATGTAACATAGTTAAAGGTCGAAGGACCCACACTGGTGTTGATCATGATACATCAAGATTGACGGCCAAGAGGCATTGCGGGGACCCAATTTGCATGGAAGTTAATTATCCAAGGCGGTCCTGCAATCCAAACCACGGTTTCACTGAGGGGTTACGCGTCAACGTCAGAAGAATTACGGGACTAAAGGCGGGTTACTCCAAACTGCTACCGCATGCCCCCACAATTGGAAAACATAAGTGATGTGACATAATGATGTCAACAAAGGTGACATGGGAATGTTAAGAGATTAACAGTTTGGGATGCATGGATGTGAAATGTTCTAAAGCCGAAGACCCGAGTAAACATCTAGTGATATAGCGCTTGGTCATGGCCATGATCACATGGATTGGGGACTGAGAGAAAGGGGCTAGTGCCCGAAAATTATTACAGAGAAGAGAAGATCTTGGAAATAAAATGAAATACGAACGTTTTCTTAAATCAGGTTGGTCTGAATAAGTAAACTAGTGAAGTATTGAATACGTTTCAATTGTTTCTCTTCTTTGAGTTTTCGAGTGCAAGCAGTACACATTGTCCTCAAGGAGTGCGTTGATAGAGGAAATTTAACCTCAGAGGAGCTCATGAGAGATATCATTGAACCTTCATTAGAAGAAGTGCAAGAGTGCATAGGAAGAACTCTATAATGAGTTCAGAGAGAGATAGAATCACTGAGAACTCTGTGGGGCTCTTCTAGTTAGTCATCAAGTGAGTGCAAGTGTGCACATAGAGAACTCTTTTTTGAGTTCAAGGAGAGGAGTATCAGAGGAGGATACTCACAGAGCTGTTGAACACTCTATAGAAAACACTCAGCAAGGTGTGCTTTGAGCAGAAGGTTTCTAGGAGGGCACGAAGTTTTCCTTTGAAAGGAAACATAAGGGACAAGACTCTTAGAGACTGAGTAAATCGAAAATATCGGAAGAGATAACGTAAAGAGTGTGTGGGAGACAACCTCATTCTAAGACCTAAATATTAGAAGAGATAATGCTTATGAGAGTGAAGATGAGATCCAAGAGGTAGACTCATAGGAGAAAGGTCAAAGGTCGAAGCCTTTGAACACTGACAAAATGTTCCATGGTGGAAGAAGTCAAAAGCTTAGGAGGAGGAGTGACAATAGGCATCAGATCAGTTTTGGGGAGGATCTTGAACCATTAGATCAGTGTCCAGCAGAACAAAGGAAGCACAAAGGAGAGGAACAGATCCCATCCATTAGGTCTGAGCACGAAGGACCAGTAACCGTTGGATCCGGAGGTAAGCACATGAGAATTAACCCTTGTGTGCGTAGGAGTAGTGGAATTTTCAAAGTCCCGAAGTCCTGAAGAGAATCAGGGTCATTGATTTGGAGAGGATGCATGGTAGAAGATCTGTCACTATGGGGAAATTCACTCCAAAGATTTATGTGTGTGGAGACATGAGAACTCCCAAAGGCCGGAGAGCTAGAGTTCATCAGAACCGTCTGATTTTTTAGGACATGTTTCAATATATCTTCTACTCTAGAATATTGTCATACGTGGAAAAGAAGATAGTTGAGAGTTGAAACTCCCGAGGGCCGAAGAGCTGGAATCAACCATAGCTGTTGATTTGGAAGGGAGCTACACGTCGACAGATCATGTAGATCCGGGATCGCATGTGGAAGGAGGAAAAAGGTAGAAAAGGAAGGATAGACAACAACCGTTGATCGACATGTATCGCCAAAGGATTGGAGATTGAAGGACGAGCTGGATTGCGGGGCCAGAACTTGCTCGGATGTTAAAAATCTGTGAGTGGCCCGAAATCGATACCATGATTTTAACAAAGTGATGTGTGGAAGATAGAGGTGAATTGCGAGGCAAAAAGTGGGTTGGCCTAAAACCACTTTTGCCCACGCCCGCAATCACAGTTTTCCATGAGGTCATAGCCCAACGTATTATGAAGGAAAGGGCTAATGAAAAAGGGCCTAGTGCCTGAAACTCAGAGTTTTGGAAGCACGCAGGAATAAGCCCGCGGGTCTGTCAGGACTTGCGCCTAAAGGATAAAAGGGGGCATGTGTATAATTTTTTTGGGTTCAATCATGAGCCCAAAGAGTCAATTCGACTTAAAATATTGAAAGATCCTTTGATTTGGAGGTCAGCAGACCTCGCTGAGGTAGGAGCACTGTGTCAAAAGTGATTAGGGAAGAAATAGTCATGTACAATGATCACAGTGAGAGCACAAGAAGATTCAAGAATCCAGGAAGAATCAAAGACTTATGGGATCAACAAGGAAAATTTTTATAGGGAGAAAGAAGTTGCTGCAATTTCTGTGGCAGCAAGTCTGTTACGGCTCTTTGGGTTAGCCAGAGGAAATAATGCTTGCATGTTTTCAAGTGTTGTTGGTGATGTTGTTGCATAAGGAAGGAAGAAAAAAAGAGTTGAAGTGTTGGTTATAAGTTTGATAAAGAAGCATGAAAGATTCTACTGCTATCATACTTTTAGGTAGTATAAAATTTATTAATGGCAATCATGCAGGTATGAGTTTTTATTACTCTTTTTACATAATTTCTGAAAGAAAATTTAGGTCAGAATTTCCTTAGCCAGAGTTATTTTATAAAATCACATGATTATATAATTGAGTGCATACCACTGGATGTAGTAAAGGCTGGAGGCCTATATTAATTCAAATCCTTTTAGCTTCTGAATGCACACACTGACATAGTACAATGTCATGTTAATTTGGTTGTGGGGTAACAACCAAAGATTTAAAAGATAATAACTTGTTGTGGGAATGAATGCCAATAATATAGTCATGTATGAGACCAAGACCTGGTTGGATATGGAAAGGTACGGATATGGAAAGGTTATGAGCCACACAGGTACTAAAAGATTCCTACTTCTAAATAAAACTTGGACTACAACCTTTTTGCTAACACTAATGAACACCACATAATTATATTCTTGGTGTAGTGTTCGGGTCGAAAAGGAAGGCACCCAATTAATGGGGAATACAATAGGAAGTGTGTGGAGAATGTGTCAACACATTGGTGAGAATTCCAACTCATGGATGGTGAGATAAAGAGCATTATGTAATTCAATGCAAGGTGCACTGAATAAGTATGGATTGAGAATTGTACTCATGCATAGTAAGTAATAGAATTGTATACTAAATGCATTGATTGAATGTGTTTGTAAGTACATGCATATATATTGTTGTATGGAAATAATTGTTACTAACTGCTGAAATGTTGTTAACTCTTGAAGTTGAGGACATTTCAGGGAGGTGTTAGACATTGCAACAGGAAAGTTGAAAGTCAAGTAGTCACATGAGAATTGACTATAGGAAATTTTCTTGTTCAAAAAAAGAAGTAATGAACTTATAGATATCACCGTGAACATGCATATCCATAAAATGATGAGTCATTCTATTTTATTAAATTTTTTGGTAATTATGATTGAATTGCTAGATGCAGGAAATATTAAATTCACTGCATATGGTTCTGTACATATTGAAATTGAATTATGATGTACAGGAAATACTGACAATTGTAGGTAGTATGCAAGATGAAGCATTACAGGAAAAAATTATGCAATTTGGTGCCTGTGCAAAACCACAAGGATGGCTGCATTCATAATATGACAACAACCAAGATGAATTATGAAATAGAATTTCATGTTTTGGGGAAAAGATGAATTCCATTTGAACTAAGTTTGAGTTTATAAATAAATTCTTTTATGTTTTCTCATGATAACTGTATGTGGGTTATGCAGATGAGAAAATGTTGATAAAAGTTAGAATGTTGACTACAAAGAGTAGCTCGGGGAAGATGCTGATTGGAAATCTATGAGGGTAGCTGGAACTCCAGGAGCCACGGTGCTCTGAGACTTCCTGAGCCGGCCTGTTGCTGAAGCCCAAGGAAAGGGAGGTGTAGCAGCCGATGGACTGTGTGACAGTGAAGGTGCACACTCCTAGGGTGGGACAAGAATGTGGGGAAGAGAGACCATTGGTTGGATTGCTACTGAGGTTTGGTACCTTGGTCTAGACCATGTGATATGGAAGTCTTCTCAATCAAAAGATAAGTACAATTCTCTAATATAGTATGTTGTGTATCATGTATGCAGGTTATAATTTTATTAGAATTGCATGTATATACTTATATATACATTGCATTACCTTCATCCATGACTGTACATAATGTGTTTCATGTTTCATTGCTTAAGAAATATCTACCTAATCCTAATCATGTGATTGATTGGAATGTGATTCAGGTGGAGCAAGAAGGCATCTTTTAAGTGCATCTGGTGCACATATTAGACAGGAAGAGAAAACAACTCCAAAATCAAGCCATAGGGCTTGTAAAGGTCCAGTGGACCTGGTATAGTCCTAAGGATGTGACATGGGAGCATGAGGATGCTATGCAGGCAGAATACCCACATCTTTTTGAAGATTTTGGAAATCTTGTTGATGTTGTGTAAAAGTTGCACCGAGGACAGTGCAAAAATAAGGGGAGGGGATTGTAATATCCCTAAGGATGAGCCCATTTATATTATGTATTGTAAACATGTTTTGTAGGCTGGTGAATCGAGTTATAATAATCTAGGAGGATTATTTGGTGATTAGGCCGAAGAGCTTCGGTGTTAAAGGCCAGGAGCCTGATTTTGTATATGTAATTATGTAGATCATTAATAAAATATAAGCATCGTTGTGTGCAGATCGACCACAAAGAAAGAGTGATGGGGAAATAATATTCCACAATGTTGGGTAAGGGAGGAGGCTAAGTGTGTGGGCCTAGGGTCTATGCTAGGGGGCTTACCTCTAAAGGGGATAATAATTTATTATTATTTCGTGAAGGCTAAGGTGGACATGTTGAGTGTTGTCCTAAGTTCCTGTCAATGGAACATGTGCTAAGTGGAACTCATGCATCTCCAGGAAGACAAGTGTCGACCTGGGCACTTGCAGTTAAAACTGTTGAGTCAGTTGTGTTGGGGGTCATTCTTTCATCCTACGCTTGAGTTCACGGGGATGCCCGTCTGAACCCGTTTCTGGCCTCTGCTTCTGTATCTGCATAACCACGCGTAGTGAAGATTGTTTGGGCTTCCATTTTCCCATTCTTTGTCTAAACTCGTTGGTCACTGTACATCTGCGGTCACTGGAGAAACCACTCACAGGAAGGGGGAAAAACCAGCCTGTATGTCCTGTGAACCCAGTGAGAACCCGTGGACTGATCCATGTCTTCTGTGACGCCCGAGTATCCTGTGTATTATTTATGCCATGTTTGTCATGAATGTGGGTTGTTGTGGCCACGTAGTTGCTGGACTGAGTGTGGCTTATTGTCGTCGTCTATTCCTTACTAATCCTTGTTGTTGTCCTCCTTTTGCGAGAATGGAGTTGAAGAACCAGGTTGTCAGTCTTGTGTGAAACACTCCCTCTAGGTGAGGGAGGTTGTTGTAGTTGAAGGAGCATGTTGTCAGACCTGTGAGAAACTCTCCCAGGTGAGAGAGTTTGTTGGGAAGTGGTTTTCTCCCAGAGAGAGTCCAACACCAACTATGAAGCTCTGAGAATTCTTGATCCGACCTATTGCTGAGACCCTAAAAGGGAGGTGAAGTAGTCGATGGACTATGTGACATTGAAGGTGTATACTCTTGGGTGGAACAAGCATGTGGGGAATGAGAGTCTGTGAGTAGTGGGCATAAGAAGGCTCCTAGAGAGAATCCTTTTGGTTGCATTGTGCAATTTCCTGTAACCTCATCCTAGTCTAGGATTCCCTTGCCCTGGGTGGAGCTTAGTCCCAAATCATAGGTGACCCACTGCTAAGCATGATGAGCAACGTGGTCTATGGTTGGGAGGTTCGTTGAAGGTCTGCATGTAGTTGGTGGATTTACTCTAGCTAAAAGATAAGTATCATTATGTTCTTAATTTATAAGTTATGTGTGTTTGTTCCACTAATGCTTGAATTTTATCATGTGTTCTGTTGCATGTGGATTTACTATTAATCTTGTTTGAATCTGAATGGTAACAATAACTCTGTTTTATGTGTTTAATTTCGATTAAAATGGATGTTATATATATTTATATGTGAATGTTATGCAGTGGTAGCATTACCCAGTCTCTATGGAGGGTCGGGGATGCTACAGTTTGGTATCAAAGCTAAGTCAGAGCTGAGTAGTGGCATTTCCCAGGTCGTTTGATGGTTGGGGATGTTACATCAATGATCCAATGATTCATCTGTATAGCATAGCATCAATCAATTCTGACGAAGTATAAACCATGAGCTTCAACTTTGTTTCCATGGGTGTATTCATGGATTTACACTCCAACATATCAAACCTCTTATGTATTTCAACTACATACTTTCCTTGGTTAAGGAAGATCTTCTCTGGGCTCTGCAAATCCTCAAGACCTAAGAAATAGTACATTAGGCCTAGGTCTTTCATCTCAAATTCTGCAGCGAGCTTCTTCTTAAAATCAATGATGAGTTTTTCTTATCCAGTTAAGAATAAGTCATCCACATACAACAACAATATAACAGGTTCATTATTCATAATATTGAAGTAAATGTTAGAATCATATTTACCCTTAGTAAAGTCCAAGCTCATCAGAAAAATGTCAATTCTTGCATACCAAGGTCTAGGAGCTTGCTTCAATCCGTACAGAGCCTTCTTCAACTTGAAAACATATGTTTTCTTGTCTTCAACTTCAAACCCTTGAGGTTGTTCTATATGCACTTCTTCTTCAATTACACCATTTAAGAAGGTTGTTTTAGCATCCATCTAGTGTAACTTCCCCTTCATCCTAGCTGCAAGGGCTATGATGGTTTTGATAGAAGTTTATCTGGCTACAAGAGTAAACGTCTCTTCATAGTAAATGACTTCCTTTTGAGAAAATCCACAAGCTACAAACCTTGTTTTATATTTCTCAATACTTCCATCAACAACATGTTTTATCTTGTATAGCCATTTGGAATATACCACATCTTTTCTCTTTGGTCTGGGAACTATTTCCCATACATCACTCTTTATAATGGATTGGTATTCTTCTTTCATGGCATCTACCCATTCTTTCTTCTAAATGGCTTCTTCAAATAAAGTAGGCTCCTTCTCTATGAGATCACATATCGAAGCCATGTAATTGGAGAATGACATAGGTTTCTTAACTTGTATCATGTTTCCTTCAGGGGCACCATACTTCTCTCCATCTTGAATAAGTTCCCTTTTCCAAGTTGGCTTTCTCTTGTGAGAGATCATCATATGGGGAGGTTCTTGAGATTCTATCATATCACGATCTTCATGAATTTCATCATTGGGGGAAATTGTGGCTTCCCTCACTGGTTCTACAACTGTGGGAGCTACAGGTTCTTCTTCATATAATTATTCAAGATGGAATCTCCTTGATTTCTTGAGTGTTGCATCTTCATCAAAGGTTACATATCTATTGATTTCAATATGATGGTAACCTAGAATGTAAATTCTAAAGGCATTATAGACCTCACAGTATCAAACAAATATTCCCTTCTTTCCTGAAGTGTCCAACTTGGTTCTCTTTTCTTTCGGAATGTGTACAAACACTGGAAAACCAAATATTTTGAGATGGCTTACTTCTGGCTTCTTTCCAGAGAAAATTTCTTCAAGGGTTTTGAACCCAAGTGCACTATGGGATAATGTATTTTGTACATACATTGTTGTTCTTGCTACTTCTTCCCATAAGTGCATTGGAAGATCTTGATCATGGATCATAGTCTTCACTGTTTCCATTATAGTTTTGTTCTTTCTTTCCGCTACACCATTTTGTTGATGATTGTATGGAGTGGTGAGCTCCCTCTTAATCCAAATATCTCTGCAAAATCTTACAAACTCTTTTGAGGTGTATTCTCCTCCATTATCTGACCCGAGTATCTTTATTTTTCTTTTGGAAAGATTCTCTATCAAGGCTTTGAATTCCTTGAATTTCCCAAACAATTCATCTTTTGATTTCAAGAATTAAACCCAAGTCTTGCGAGAATAGTCATCAATAAATGATACATAGTATGCATACCCACTAAGAGGGGTAGATGACATTGGGCCACATACATCTGAGTGGATGAGCTCCAAGACTCCTTATGCTTTAATATCACTCTTTGGGAAATGATTCTTGATGTTCTTTCCTTGTGCACATCCCTTGCACACACCTTCATGATCAACCTTGAAATCCGGTAGACCTGTAACTTCCTTGCTCACATATTGTAAGGCCTTGTAGTTTATGTGAGCTATTATTCTATGCCAAAGTTCACATGGACTCTCAGTGGAGTGAATCAAGGCTACATCTGAGTGACCTTTTAATTTATATAGACCACCTTCTTCTATTCCAATAACAATTTCATCTTCTATGGTTTTTCCTTTAGGCCAAATGAGGACTTCACCATCTATAAATGAAACCCTGAAGCCTTTCTTATCTAAGTCTAAGATAGAAAGAAATGTGTTTTTCAAACTTGGTACATATAGTACATCCTTCATCTTCATTGGGGTCCTTGAATCAAGTTTATAATTGGATTCTCCTACTCCTTTGATTGGGTATTGGCAATCATCTCCAAGTGTAACTTTCTGGGGAAAGTTATTTTCTGTAAGTCTAGAGAGAATGTCTCTCTAACTTGTCATGTTCTTGGAAGAACCACTATATATGAGTCATGTATCCTCACCAGAAGACACCGATCCTAAGAGGGCAGAGATTAAGACATAGTCTTCAATATTTTCTTTAATCATCTTCGTGGGTGGCTCTTTATCTTCAACTGTATGGGCATGGTGCCTTTTGTTCCTCTTCTTATATTATTCTCTTCTAGCTAGAAAATTCTTAGAAATATGCCCCATCTTGTCACAATGGTAAAATTGGTAAGATGAGAAATCCTTTTCTCTTCTTGGACCTTTCTAAAACTTCTGGAATCTCCTTGGAGTGTGAGATTCTTTATGGATGAATTTATTTGGGGAGTGAGACTCCTTATGTGGGTAGGTCTCTTTCTTGAAGTGAGGCCTTCTCTTTCCTCCTTTAGTATGAGTAGCTAGAGCTTGATCATAATCCCTTAATAGTACTAGTTCTCGATTAGCTACTCTTGATTCTTCTTGAACACATTCTTCCCAAAGAATTTCAATTTGTAGTTTTTCCTTTCTGGCACAAATGGTTTGGATGAATGCATCCCAAGGTCTTGTGAGACCATTAAGAGCTTTCATTATGATTTCATATTCATATAGGGTATCTCCAATTGATTTTAGTTGTTCCTTGAATTGAGATATTATAGATAAATGTTCATGAACTATTTCTCCTTTCTGCATCTCTGTATTCTTGAATTGAGTTCTCAAGTTCATATTTCGGTTAATGTTTCTTCCTTAATACAATCTGGTTAAGGAATCAAACATTTATTTTGGGGTATATTTAGATTCCACTTGAGGGATCAAGTGATCTTTTATAGAGTCTGGAATAATTCTTTTGGCCCTAACCATGTCTTTTTGGTACTTTTCTCTAGCTAATATAGCATCTAGGGTTCTGGTACATTTTCTTTGATGAATCTTGTTAGGTCATTATCTTCAAGAATGAGTGTAATCGTATAATTCCAAGCATGAAAGTTATCCACACCTTTTAATTTGTCAACAAGCTTGGTGCTTGCAGACATCTTGACCTGAAGCTGGGAAAATGACCAAAAAATGAAAGTGCTCAATGTTTAGATCTTAAATTACTAGAAGGTGCACTTGGCCGAGGAGAGTAGCTTGGTGCAATTAGTTTTCTGAAAATCAAACTTTTACCCCTTCAAATTGAGCTTACAAAATTCTGGACTGGTACTTCTGGTACTGGTTCTGGTTTCCTGGTTTTCTGGTACCAATGAAAACTAGGGTTTCACTTTTTGAGAGTTTTGTCTAGTGGAAAAGTGTGCTCAAGCTGCCAATGAGATCGCGAGGCTAGGGCACACTTCCTTGATGATTTTTAGGCTGAAATTCCTCTTCAATAAAAATCCCTAAATTTCTTGTATGAAAACAATGATGTTTTTTCTTATCCAATGAAAGGTGCTCTCTTCAACTTAGTTTAGATACCATGTTAAATTTTAGAGAAGCTATTAAATTTCTTTTCAATTTACTAGATAACAATAGCATAGGTAGGATCACTGAAAGAAACACAATCACAAGATACATAGCATTTATCCTGAGAAACCCTCATGGGGGAAAAAACCCAACAAAAACTTTCTTAATATATATAACCAATACAATGCCAAGACAATAAACTAAAACAGTAGAGAATATCCAACACTGAGCAATGCGCCTCTCTCTTCCTTCTTCTCCCAACTACAACTATCTCCAAATTTCCACACTTGTTGAGTGGAATAAGCGAGTAAATGAATGAGGCACTAGCCTCTCTTATTTATATTAGCTAGCATGCGCTAGGGAGGTGTCTCTTCACTGGGCAGGGCCGACTTCTTTACTTAGTGGTTAAAACCACTTTGATTAGGCATGGGGCCAACTTCTTAGTTTGCATGATACAATTAAGGTTTGACCAATCCACAAAATGGGGTTTGGTCATTTACAAATACCGACATGATCAATCCACAAAAGGGGATTGATCTAATCAATAATGACTCAATAATAAATAGAATACTCTCTGTAGTTACAATATTTCAACACTTTTGTCCAATGGTTACACCAACTCCCAAATAAACAAAGATTTTTATTTATCCCTCAAGCCTAAATTGAAAAAATTGCCCCCTTCCTCCCCCCCCCCCCCAACCTTTATTTCGCTTCCTTAAATCCAAGGCACTATTGATCACATATCCAAAATTCTCGAAAAAAAGAACATCAAAGTTGTCTTCAATCCTTTCAAAACCCTCAAATAATCTTTCAGATCCACCAAAGATAAATATGACCCAATGCTTGGCCCAAGATTTTACCAAATTCCTTGCTCCTATGGTAAATCATACTTTGGTTAAACTGGTAGATCCTTCAAATCCTGTCTCAAAGCGCACATAACTGACACAACCCACAATCTCATCTCAAAATTAGTTAGTGCAAAACACTCTTTCAAATCTAAACATTTAATTTATTTTTACCAAACCAAAATCCTAGCCTCAGAACCCTATTACTCATCACCCATCATTCACGAAGCTATGGAAATTGAAAAAAATCCTAACAACTTTAACTGTGAATATGGGTATAAACTCAACCAATCCTAGAATCCTATCATCCATCGCCTTAGACAACCAACCTTATATGTTTCTCTTTCCTCTGGTTCCGCCCCCCTTTTTCCCCTCCCCTCGTCTGTTTCCTTATTTTCATTTTCTAATCTATAGGTCCCCAAGAACCCCCGCCCCCCCTCTTTGTTGTTCTAATTTAATCCTTGGATATTCAATACTCTAGTTTCTTTCACCTTTGTTTTCATTTTCTCCTAAATGTTTTCAATCCCCTCCTTAATAGCATCATCATTAACTTACCTGTAATTATTAATTATTTTAATAAAATTCTTTTTATTTTCACTTTATACCATTAATTTAATCCTTTTATCATACTTGTTATCTAATTAAAGATAAGATTTCAATTATTCCTAGTTCTTTCATTTCTCATTATATTCAATCCTTTTTCATCATTAAAAAAAAAAAGGTTTATTTATCTTTTTAAGCATTTGATTAATTAATTGTTAAATGATTAATTATTAATAATTAATTACCTTTTTATTCTTCTAGTATCATTAATTTAATCATGCCATCATTATTTTCTCTCAACTTTTATTTTAATTCCCTTAACTCTATTAAATATTTTATACTTTCAATATTTAATAATTACAACAACTAATTTTTTTTCATAAGTAAGAAAGTAGTGTATTACTTGTTATGAAATTTTACATACAAACACATTGTCTGTTGACGCCTGGGTTGCCTTGGAAGGAAAACAACTTAGCTCAGCCATCGTTCAATCTTGAAACTGCCATGAAGAGTCAAAAAATAATACAATAGTTGATTAAGGGGGATACATTCACTAAAATTTAGTTTTTCCATCATAATATCTATCCTAATAAGAGATAGAATAGTAAGAATGAAACCCAAACAATACCAAAAACAAAAACCAATGTCAAATTTAAGGCAAAACCTAATATTTTTTAGAAGAGGGATAGTTTCTCATTGGCAGTGGAATGGGGACATGCAATAGGATAGCATCATATGCAGGCATATTCGAAACCGGATGTTGGAGATCCATGTTGGCATGAAAACCCACTAGCTAGGAGATGTGTTGGTTCAATTGTTGCATGATGAATTGCAAATCTTCCAACTCGCTATGAACTTTGAAGACTAGCTGTAAGAGCTCTTCCTTTGAGTAGGAGTGGAACGGAGTAGAGTGTGCTATCTGATTTTCATCCAAACCAACAAAAGGGGAGCCTGAGGGAGAGAATGCATCACGCGAGTTAGTCGAGCCAATAGGTGATCTATATTTCTGAGTGGAATGAAAATAATAACAGACTGAATACAATAACACAGACATACTGAGAACAAAAATAGATGTCCAATGAAAACTAACTTCTATTGAATAAATAAAATAGGATGAAATTGTAAAAGTGCAGAATTGAAAACAACTTGCTCGAATGGTAGTAGTTATCTCTCAGAAGAGATGTGGCTGCTACGCACAACCGTTTGAGAAAAATAATTACAATGAGGCTCCAGAGGCCTTTTTAACATTACTCATGAATTCCAAAAACCTAGACATCCAAAAACATAACCCTAGGAGATCAAACGCCAAAAGTTATGTGGGCCCCGATGGGTACATTAGTACGTCAACTTCTCGCGGTCGTATATTTTGCATACGACCTCCGTTTTAGGCACATGATAGCTTGTTGGAAAGGTATTTTCGAGAAATACACATTATGCTATCAAAATTCGATTCCTTCTATAGTTTGACTATGGAAAGCCAAAAAAAACATTGTTTAGGGCCCCAAAATGGCCCTAGAAGTACATAAAGATGTACTAGCATGAAAACATCCAAAATAATCCATTCAGACTAGGTGGGAGGCCACCAATCTCCACCTGGAAGCTGTTTAGTCTTCAAACAAACTCAGAAGTGTAGAAACCACAATTATAAATAATTACAAAAGAGCGCGTTGAACTAAAAACTCTCAACAGGAGCCAGTTGGAATAGGTGGGTGGCCACCAATATCCACCTAGATCAGTCCCCCCCCCCTTGGGAAGAAATGGTCTCTATTTCATTGAGTGCCCCCATCAGGTGAGGAAAATTCTATTGAATTTGGCCTTGGGTGAGACACTTTCCTTGGTGTAGGAGTTGTCATGCCTTAACCACCCGATAAAGTTGAATCCTCTACTGGCGAGTACCCTTGACCTGTGTGTCCACTATTTGATCAGTGGATGTTTGTTCCATGTAGTTAGGGTTGATATCTGTTGGTTTCAACTATTCTTTGATCTCTGCGGTGTCGAATAATGGTGGAAAATATGGCCGAAGGAGGTCCACATTGAACACTAGGTGCAAGCCAAGGAAGGGTGGACTGTTTAGCTCACACGAATTACTACCCACAACCTTGGTGATAGTGTAAGGCCCATAGAGAAGTGGGAAGATCTTCCTATGGGGCCCTATAAATGTAACTAGACCTTGTCTCCCACCTGAAACTGGTGTGGTACCTAGTGTTGATCATGGCATTGCTTGTACTTAGCATTGGATTTATGAAAAATATCATGGACCTGTTGGTGGATGTGTTGAATCCACTCAATGAATCTGGTGTCTTTCTCAGCCTCAAACCAAGCATGGGAAGATTATTCCTGTGTGGTTGTAAGAGGTAGTTAAACATCAATGGTACCCAAGGGTTGGAATCCCATCCCCACTTGAAATGCGCTATGGTCGGTGGAGATATGGAGAGCCCTTTTGTAGCTATGATGAACATAGGGAAGAATCTCATCCCATGTATGCAGATTCTTAAAGTTGTATATGTGTAGGATGTGCACAATCATCCAATTGACAACCTTTGCCTGGCCATAAGTTTGGGGTGGAAAGCAGTGGATTTAGTGAGATTGGTGTCCAACAGTGACCAGAGAATCGACCAAAATGTGCTAATGAACCTGTTGTCCAGATCTAAGGTGATGGTCTATGGTATCCCAAAATGGACCCACACCTGTTTGAAGAAGAGATTGGTAGTATCTACCACTAGGATTATCTTCTTGCAGGCTATGATAATGGCCATCTTCGAAAACCAATCAACCACCACAAATACACAATCAATGTCGTGCTTAGTGCATGGAAGGTGAGACATGTAATCCATTGAGTTGGATTCCCAAGGTCTCTCGAGAGTAGGAAGAGGGTGTATAAGCCTTGTTTCTTGATGGTTGGCTTGGAAATGGCACAAGAAGTGTAATATATGATATACTTGATGACGTCTTGTCAAAGTTTTGGCTAATAAAAACGTTTTTGTAGAACAACCACAATTTTATCCATGCCAAAATGTCCTACCATCCGATTGTAGTGAGCCTCCGAAATCATCTTTGCACGCTCACTTGTGGGAACATAGAGGTGGAACAGATGGCATAATAGTCCATCCTGGATGTGAAAATCGGTGACATTTGCTCCTGTGTCCAAAAAATGATAGGTGGTGGTGAAGTCAGGGTCACACTGATAAAGTTGGGGCCACTGAGATGCCTCATGCGAATATGAATGGAGCACTATGGTGAGTGCAGCAATGGGAGAGCGACTGAGGCAGTCAATGACTGGATTTTTTCTCCATGTTTTATAGTTGATGTTGAGATGGAACTGATGTAGGTATGTGGACCACTTTTGATGGCGATCATTCTACAATTTCCCATGTGTTTGTATGAACTATAGAGGCTTGTGATCAGTGTGGATGATTGTCTCATTTCCCAGAATGTAATGTTTCCATTGACAACATGCTTGCACAATGGAATACATTTGTTTTTCATAGGTGGGATATTTCTGACAATATCTGAGAGTGTATCACTATGGTATGCTACTGGATGACCATGTTGAGTGAGAACTGCACCTACAACATAGTTGGAGGCATTAGTCTCAATCTCGAATGATTTTTGCAGATCAGGTAAGGAGAGTACTGGAGTTGAGCACAAGTGGTGCTTTAGATCATCAGATGATTGTTGGTGTTCCCACCCCCATGAGAAATTTTCCTTTCCATCACCCTTGGTTACTTAGTTGAGGGCCCCTACAATATGGGAGAATCCCAACACAAACATTCAGTAGAAATTGGCAAGTCCCAAGAAGATTCGAATCTCGGTTAGTGTGGTCGAGGTTGGACAATCACGAATGACTTGGATCTTAGCTAGATCCACATGTACCCCATGCTCATAAACAATGTAGCCCAAGTGTTGGATCCTGTTCATGCCAAAGGAGAATTTTTCCAAGTTGGCATATAGCTTGTGCTTCCGCAGAGTACCCAAAACCTGTTGAATATGTTGCATGTGCTCCTCCCAAGTTCTGTTGAAGATGAGGATGTCATCCATATATACCACCACAAAAGAGTTGGTGAAGGGTCTCAATACATCATCTATAAATCTCATGAAAGTTACTGGTGCATTTGTTAAGCCAAAGGGCATGACCAACCATTCAAAGAGAGCTTCTTTAGATTTGAAAGTTCTATTCCATACATCAGTTGGTTCGATGGGAACCTGGTGGTAGCCAGACTTTAGGTCAATATTGATGAAGAACTTTTCCCCTTTGAGTTGGTCAAGAAGGTCATCAATTCAGGGAATTGGGTACCGATTCCTGACTATGATTTTTTTTAATGCTCTATAATCAATGTAGATCCACCAGATCTTATCTTTCTTTTGCACCAACACAATTAGGCTTTCACAAGGGGAGGAACTAGTTTGGATGTGCTCCTTTTGAAGCATCTCTTGGGGATGATGCTTTATTTCATAATTTTCCATCAACGAGCGATGAAAGACTAGTCCATTAGGAAGCAATTCACCAGGGGTTAGATCAATTGAATGCTTGACTTGGCAGTGTGTCAGTACCCTGGTGAGTGAGGAGAAGATGTTGTTGTAATCTTCCATGATCCAGTCCACTTGATTTTGCTGCAAAGAGAGGCTCTGTGTATAGGTCAAGGATGTGGTGATTCCCATCTACTGACTACGAGAATAGATCATAAAGAATACAAAATTCTTGGTCTATGAAATGACCTTACTGCATTGCTTAGTAGATATTAAAAAAATAGCGGTAGGTGATGCTACCTCTAGTATCCTATACAATTGTCTACCCAAAGTAATAAAAACACTGCAGGGTCTAGACTCATACACAACATGTCGCTTCCACAAATATGGCTAGCCTAAAAGAACATCACAAACTTCAAGGGGAGAAATATCACACAATACCTCGTCTTTGAAGGGCTTGATGTTGTAGGGCAGATGACATTGTTGGATGGCGCAGATATCTCATCCTTGGTGAAGCCAGCCGATGGTTTAGGGAAATGGGTGTGATGTTATCGATAGGTCCATCTGCTTAACGACCTCTACTGAAATCAAGTTTTTCTGACTGCCTCTATCGAAAATGAAATGCATCGGAATCCCCTTTACCCACATCTATGAGTGAAAGAGGCATTCCCCTTCCTCTGGCTCTTCTAGTTCTCTTGGATGGACTTTGGTGGTAGCAACAATGGCACTAGGTTTGACATCGATGATTCGCTTCCCAATTTCTAGATTTGATTCAGAGTCAAAATATTCCTCTGACTCAAAATATTTCAGCTCAGACACCAGTGACTTCTTGGAGAGACATTCTTCTATGTTGTGCCAAGGTATTTTATGGTGTTCACACCATTTTCCCATGTCCTTCTTCGACTTCTCATTACCCTTCTTGGGTTACGACTTGAACTAGTTGTCCTGAGAGCCGCCATATTTTCTCTATCCCTTGTTTTGTGGGTTTGGGTTGCCTTTTCTCTTCTTTGGATGTGAGGAGTTTGCAGATCCAAAATCTTGCCTCTTTTACTTAAATTTTTTCTTCGTCTTTACAACATATCTATAATCCGCACCTAATGATGTGATGTCCAAAAACTCCATTTCTATTTGAATATATCTATGCATACAAGTGCAGTATTTGAGCACCAAATGTCGTTCAGAGTCTTTGATACCCAATTTGGTGCGCAAGGTATGGAAAATATTGGTGAAACACTAGTACATTTGGGTCAAATTCCGACGGTGCATTCGACGCAATTGCCACTTTATATTGTTGGGAGAGCGACAAACAATGGACGCCCTCAAATGTCGTTTCACATGATGTCTCTTTTCCGACGACATAGATTTCGTCATTATTGCGACGTCTTGAACGTGGCAAGACCGACGTCTTGAACATGGAAATAGAGACATCTGAAACATGGCAATAGAGACATCTGGAATGTGGCAAGACCGATGTCTTGAATGTGGAAAGAGAGACATCCTAAACGTGGCAAGAGAGACGTCTTGAACGTGGCAAGACCAACGTCTTGAAGGTGGCAAGAGAGATGTCTAGAACGTGGGAAGAGAGACGTCAGGAATGTGGCAAGAGAGACGTCTTATACGTGGCAATAGAGACATCTTGAACGTGGCAAGACCGACGTCTTGAATGTGGCAAGAGAGACATCTAGAACGTGGGAAGAGCGACGTTAAGAGGTATCATCTCCAACATGGTTGCTATGGGAGCGACACTCCAAGATGTCACAATAGTGACCTTCTTGTAGGTATTTAAAAAAAAAAATACAATATCAGTACTAAGAGGGACATGTACATTAACCTTTGCTAAGATACTAGCCATATCAATATTTAAATCTATATCATCGGTCTATATTTAAGAAACTCAGATTTTTTTATTAACAATTTATCCTCTTAGTTTATGTATCCATTAGATATAGTGTTCTTAACACTTTCATATCCCTGTAGCCACTAGGTGGCATTGGTTCTTTTATTTCTATCTTAAATAATGGCCTAAGATTTTTTTGCTAATATTTAGATAAGACTATAACAATTGATTGTAATTCCATGGTTGCTGGTGTGCAGAGATGTTTTTTGGGGTCTATAATTTACGAGTCAAAGAGAGAGAATAGTCTCTATTAGAGACATCTGATGTCGATCACCTACTTTAGTGTGGGTAGGAGAATAATCACAACATCACAGATGAAATATAACATGAAGTAGAAAAAAATTTCAATATACAAGGAAACATGCTTTTCCCTCCATTGAAAAGAACCATTTGATTAGGTAAAATGTTAATAACTGCAAAAGAAAAGGCCAATTTTCCCTCCATCGAACGGCATCATTTCATTGGGTAACACCTCATATCAACATAATTGAAAAGCTAAATTGCACATTGCCAACCAACTATTAAAGCCAATAGCACCACTAGAATCCAAAGAATTTAGGGAAGCTTCATCAAGCAAAAAGTAAAAACGAACAATCTTTGAATCCAACCCCTATATATTCCAAAGCCAAACTCCTCTANAGGTTTAACAATTGATATATAAATTTAAAGGAGAAACGGATATTATATATTGTGGGGTTAAAAAAGGAAAGAAAATCAAGCATTAGGGAAGAAATCCAAGACGCCATATCCTGCAGCTATTCTAAGAATCTGATGTTCATGACAATGGATAGCTATTCAAATCATCAAGTGTTGAACGGACACGAAACAGAGAAAAACGAAGACCTATGTACATCTTTGGGCAATATTCAATGGTCATTCTACTTGTTATAATAATAAAGTTGGATAGCCATCTTCCTCTAATAATAGAAAAGAGGAAGGAAACATGAAAAACAAATTTCAAAATAAAATAAAAAATAGATAAAGAAAAGGCAAGCCCTACCCCATGTAATAAATATGAGCCAAGCCCACATTCATAGTATTAGAAAAGTATTCCCTGATGAAAATGGAATGGAATAAGTTATAAGCAGGTCGGTCGTTTTGTATCATTAATAGATTTACATAACTTTTCAAATCACCTACCAAAATTTAGAAAGGTACAAGCACTGCACAACTGTGCCTTGCAAACCCCGTGAACTTTCAACCCATGCAATATTGAAATCAGAGACAATAATGCCGTATTGAAAGACATGAAAGCACTTGCCATATCCAAGGCCACAAAACACTTCCATATAATAGTAGTTTAATATATAATAGTCGAACAATTGTCTTCCTGAAGGGTTTGAATGAAACTTTGAATGAAACATCTTCCTTCTGTCATTATTTTAACCCATGCTTTTTGTTGTCATAATCATCCAACTTTCAATTCTAGCTAACTGCCAAGGCAAACATAAGGTAGAAATATCCTATTCACAAGACACGAAGTCTAGGTAAGAATGAATGCATCATATCAAAATCAACTGGATAGAAGGATAACGTATACCTCTTACATAAGACTCACAAAATCTAAACAGACCCTAACTCCATATAGAAGAAAACAACACGTTTGCATTAATGGTGGGGGCCATGGCTAACAAAAGTTGGATTTAAGGAGAAACCCAGGAAGATAGAAGCAGTGATTAAAAATCAACTCTAGGAAGATAGATAGCCATTTTATGTATTTCGTGGAAGACATGGAACTTCTATATAATCATCAAAAGCGGCAAAAAAATAAAGAGAAAAGGAAAAACTCAAAATAACAAAAACTGGTCAACGCTGACTTGAGCAACAAAGCAATGAACTCTTGACAAAGTGAGCTGAACTTTCTGGCAGGGGCGGGGCAATTATGTATAAACCAGCGTAGATCCATCTTTACTCCAGATCTATTAAGCACCAAGAGGGATCCATAAAAAACAATTGAAATGATCAGTTCTTAAAAGATTCCGAGTTAAGATGGATCTCTGATGGTGTGCTATCTATCTATCTATCTACACACACACACACACACACACACACAAACTTGGCATTACTCAACTCACCATTTATAATGTGGATTGATAGAAAAAACAACCAAGAATGGTGCCAAACAATAACCAAAACATAGAAACCATACATGAGAGACAAACTACACAGTGCATACCTATAACTAAACTAGTACTATTTCGAAGGACAAAAATCCTCAAGACTCAAATATATAAAAAAATTACAGATTTCACCCAAAACATGAACCATTGGTTTAACAAAAATATGAATGCACAACAATGAAACTCAAACAACTAATGATGTATCCCACACCCGAGCCTGTGTGATCTGACAAATTATAAAACAAACATTTACAAAAGGGAGTCAGGCTCAGTGAAGTAGAAAAACCAAAATTGTAACAATACCCCTTTGATGAGGATGAAACTGCAACATCTTCAATCTTCTGACAAATGAAATCCATAGCTTCTAGCATGACTGTATGTCTAGTTACCCAATCAATGAGACCAAACCAATGCAAAAACCTTAAATCACATCCAAAAAACAACATAAGCCAAATAAAAACTATAGATCTAAATCATCAGTAGAATCATTAAGCTTAAAACCAAAATATGATAAACTCAGTAGCTGTACACATTAAACAATGAAAAAACAACATTTCTATAATCAATGCAAAAAACAAGCCCCTAGGGTTAGCTTGATTGGTAGATGCTCTTGCAAGAAAGAGCATGGAGGTCTCGAGATCAAATGCCCTTGAGTCCCTTGGG
>JZKD02S1875614.1:29816-57153 GCA_000966675.3 Picea glauca
ATTTTGAAAGAATATTGGAATATTTTTTTTTTAAAGAGTAGGTGTTTTTTACAATGAATATATCTATTTAAAATATTCAATTAAAAATAAAATGAAATTATATAAAAAATAATTAGTTTTCAAACTATTAATTTAATTGTAAAAATGTAAAATGTGTAATAAATATAAACAATTGTTCAAAATTTCAACATGAAAACTTCATTATTTTAATAAGAATCAAAATAGTCTTTTTATACTAATTCTTCTTCATTTAAAATTATTATTTTTTCTTCATTTAAAACAATATTAATACACAACAAATTTATTTTTATTGATATAATGTTACACAAATATTTTTTCTCAAAAATAATCACCTTTTATTAATATTCAAAATCATATGTCAAAGTATTATAAAATTATAAGTATGTGATTTTATTTTCCACATCCATTTAAAAAAAATACCCTACTCATATCCAAATAAAACAAATAGTCCATGTACTAAAATTAATAATATCCCATCCATCCAAATTAAAAAAATACTCCCTTATTCTTATCCCACCTTGACCTCAACCCCACTGCTTTTGTGTGGTCTCCTCCACACTGTGCATCATCCTCCACCAACCTTTTCTCTAAGTCATGTGGTTTGTTTGGATGTTCAAATTGGATGACAATTAAATTGTTCAAAAATTAATATTAAACTTTGTTAGATTTATTCCCCAAAAGTTATGTGGTTTGTTTGGATGTTCAAATTGGATGAAAATTAAATTGTTAAAAAATTAAAATTAAACTTCATTAAATTTATTAACCAAATTAATTAATAAATTAAATCTCATTATAAATTAAAAAAATACTCCCTTACTCTCATTCCACCTTGACCTCAAACCCCATTGCTTCTGTGTGGTGTCCTCCACATTGTGCAACCTTTTTCCTAAGTCATGTGGTTTGTTTTGATGTTCAAATTCATTCTACCTTGACCTCAACCCCCATTTTTTTTGTGTGGTCTCCTCCACATTGTGAAACATTCTCCACCAACCTTGCCTCCATCATCCTTTGCCCTAAGTCATGTGGTTTGTTTTGATGTTCAAATTTGATAACAATTAAATTGTTAAAAAAACCACCTTGACCTCAACCCCCATTGCTTTTGTGTGGTTTCCTCCACATTGTGCAACATCCTCAACCAACCTTTGCCCTAAGTCACATGGTTTGTTTTGATGTTCAAATTCGATGAAAATTAAATTGTTCAAAAAATCAAGTCTAAACTTTGTTTGATTAATTGATCAAAACCACCTTCACCTCAACCCCCATTGACTTTTTGTGGTCTCCTCCACATTGTGCAACATCCTCCACCAACCTTTTCTCTAAGTTGGTTTAGTTTGTTTTGATGTTCAAATTCGATGAAAATTAAATTGTTCAAAAAATCAAGTCTAAACTTTTTTCAATTAATTGATCAAAATAACTAATAAATTAAGTCTTATTATACAATTATATTATTTTTATTTTAAAATTTTCAAATAAAAATAAATAATACTAATGATTAATTGATATAATTAATTATATAAAAACAATATCTTATGAATTTAATTATGTAATCTATTTTTTTATAATTATTATGTAAACATTATGATATAACATATTATAAAAAATTTAACAAATATCATTCCAGCTAAGAATTATAAAATCTTTAAATAGCCAATGCTAAAGCTATGAGTGTAACAATGGAATGTCCAATTTTAAAATGAATGATCTTTGAAGGTATCAAGGGAATCTAATCATTTTCAATTGTATTCCTTTTAAAGTATCCAAATTTTATCTTATGTAAAAAAAAATCATTGTTTCATGCTGATTAATTTATTTTTAAACGCTGAAATGTGTTTTACTTTATTTATGTAATTGAAAATGGGAAACAAAATAAGTTTTAGACTTCCACTCTTCGTATAAATTCAAGATCATACTAAAACAAATCAAAATTAGAATTGCATTTATAAAATTCAGTTTAATAAAAAATCATAAATTAAATATAAAAAATATTATCAATAAAGTATTTACCATTCTACTTAATTTAATTTAGACAAATTTTAAATATGGAAAATGACTCATTCTACTTAATTTAGACAAATTTTAAATATGGAAAATAACTCAAAACTAATTACTCACCATTATTGTACTTAATTTAAACAAATTTTAAATATGAAAAATGACTAAAACTAAGCACTCACCATTTATTTTGTTGGGAAAGTTATCATTAAAATGTCACCCTTGAGTTAAGGATAACAAAAAAATATAAGAAAAACATACAACCTCTCAATTATAATCAATTCCAAATTATGTGCATAAAAAACTTGCTAATTTACTAAGATAACTTGGACAATACAAGATCTAGAAATACAAATTTTAAATATGGAAAATAACTCAAAACTAATTACTCACCATTATTGTACTTAATTTAAACAAATTTTAAATATGAAAAATGACTAAAACTAAGCACTCACCATTTATTTTGTTGGGAAAGTTATCAGTAAAATGTCACCCTTGAGTTAAGGATATGAAATAACAAAAAAATATAGGAAAAACATACAACCTCTCAATTATAATCAATTCCAAATTATGTGCATAAAAAACTTGCTAATTTACTAAGATAACTTGGACAATACAAGATCTAACAAAAAAATATAGGAAAAACATACAACCTCTCAATTATAATCAATTCCAAATTATGTGCATAAAAAACTTGCTAATTTACTAAGATAACTTGGACAATACAAGATCTAGCAATCTTGATTGTTAGATCTAGCAATCTTAATTTTACAAATTTTAATTGCTAGATCTTGGACAATACAAGATCTAGCAATCTTGATTGCTAGATCTAGCAATCTTAATTTTACAAATTTTAATTGCTAGATCTTGTTGAATTAAAACATACCAAATCATGTGTGAATTTTATAAAATAGAATTTAAAAAAAAATGTTATATGGTGTGCACTAAACATATAGTTACACTGATGTGTTGTTGTATAAGGCACATTGCTTTAGGGTTTAATTAAAAACCTGATTTTTGTAATAAATACTATTTCAAAAAATTAGGTGTGCACTAAACATATAGTTACATTGATGTGTTGTTGTATAAGGCACATTGTTTTAGGGTTTAATTAAAAACCTGATTTTTGTAATAAATACTATTTCAAAAAATTAGTCTACAGTATTTATGAAGCACATAAATTTCTTGATGTGTAACCTTACAAGGTGCATCATGGTCATTTTAAATATTAAAAAAAACTTTTTTGGTGTTATGGACATATAACCACGCTAATGCATCATGATACAAGGCCACCACAATAAGGTAAAAATAAAAATAAATCATTAAACAATTTTTCATTTTTATTATCTAATATATACCTTCAAGCATCATTCTCTTTGTCCCCTATGAATTCCTTGTTCTTACATGTTTTTAAGTTTCTTGAATTCACCAACAATCTTCATCCACAATAGAATTCAATGCATTTCTTAAATTTTCAAAATTCTCAAATTGAGTTTTTTATTTTATTTTTGTGGCAACTATGCCTCCATGATGGAGATGAGAGTTGGGAATTTCTTTGCTATATCTAAATTTACATTTTCACATTCTAATTTGTCTAGTTAAATTTGTAAATCCGCATTTTATTTTTCATTTAAAAAAAAAATAATGTCACCAGTGTAGCCATCTATAATTTTGTAATACCCCTAAGTCGGACCCCAATTGTAAATGTAAATGTAAATATACATATAAGCTGGTGAGCCAAGATATTTGGGACATAGTGAAAATGTATATATGTATTTTGAGGCCAGTGTGTGTGTGTGGTTATTAGGATGGAGAGCCTGAAGCTAAAATGCCAATGAGACTATATTTTTAAAATGTAATCACCCTCAAATTTTAATGAAAACACATCACTGTTGTAGACTTACTAGATAAAAGAGTATGGGGGGGAAACATCCACTAGAATGGGAAAGGGGGGTTAAGAGTTTAGGAAAGGGGCTAAGCTAAGGGGGATTAAGCCAAAAATGAATATTTTATTAATATTCCTAAAGTTTAAAGTGTAAAGTTGAGATAATTCATTTTATCCTAAGTCTCGAATGGGGAATGTATCACCATGTGGTGGGTCCATGTGGGGGACCCATGTAGTTCTCAACATGACAAGTTCTAAGTTGGGAACATGCACATAATTTTGGGAAGACTTAGTTCATTTTCCTATCATTCCATAATCAATCTCACCTCACCACACTACTGTCATTCGTACCTTCATGCTGTCATCACCTGTAATTGAACCCATACCATGAAAATCTTTATATCGAGACTAAAGTGGCGGGTTTTCATGCCCATGGGGTATTGAAGAAGAAGGTTACCAGGCCCGTGATCATTCTCTCCAGGTTAGATAATTGTTGGGAATTGATTCCCAAGGTGCCAAGCTGCAACTACAAGGCTCTGAGACTTCCTATCTAGCCTATTGCTAAAGCCATGGAAAGGAAGTTGGGCAACCAAACGATTGTTCAATAGAGAAGGGGCACACTTTTTGGGGTAGGACATGGATGTGGGGAATGAGGGATTGTAGGTTGTTTTCTAGAGTTGGCACTTGAGTCTAAGTTTTTTTTTTTGTCCGAGAGACCTTAGCTTGGTTAGGATTCCTTTAGCCAGGTGGAGTTTCAGCCCTAGCTTTGGGGTTACCCACTGCTAAGAGTTATGAACAATGAATTCTAAAGTTGGGAGGAATGTGGAAGGTCTACATCCAGTTGGTGAATTTTTACCAAAGATAAGTGTCAATTATGTGTTGGTTTATGTGTTTTGTTGTTATTTATGCATTTTCTTTCATGGGTTTTCCCTATATATACTTTTCATTATTCTACTTTAATTTATGCATTTGTAGAGATTTTCGTTAATTACATTAGTATCAGAGTTCATAATTTTTATGTGGAATTACCCAGATCGGGGTTGGGGATGCTACAAATTTCATCACTACATGATGATATGTTTAAAAGTTGCACTGCTTATGGTCCTCCATATCTTCCTAAGAACACTAATATTTTGAATATGATTGGTTCGCAAATGTTTTCCATGATATCTGATGTGGTAAGGAGTGTTATGAAGAATTATGTTCATGGGACAACATCCATGCATGCATATCAAAAAACATAGGAAAATATGCCTTGCAATGGAGGTGCATAGATGGATGATTCAATGCATTGTCTCTAGGGATACCTTATCAAGTTAGTGCATCACCATGCAAGAATTGCATGTCCCTGTGACATGTGGGGTGTTGACATGGAAAAGTAACATCATTATCCAATGCTAAAGTTTATTTGATGTGCACCAGGTAAAATTTCATGCCATGGCGATGCATGCGGGGATGGCTCATTGCATTATCATTGATGCTACTATCATATTTTCCATAACCATGTGGCATATTAGATGTCCCAATTAGTTACAGTGCACTAATGATGAATACTATCATTATTTAGTGGTGCATCATATTAAAACATGTGTACCAAAGTTGGTGACTACATGCATTGGTATTGATCTATAAATTGTTGTGGATATTCCACTGGATTAGTTCATCACAACATATATAATAAATAAAACTAAAATATACCTATGAAGGTTAAGTTCCTTTAGATTTCCAGAATATTTAGATATTGATTTTGTGCTTATGCATGAAATAGATCAAATAAAGAAAATAGGGAATAGTAAAATATAATCAAACTCCATCCACAAATAAACACAATATATGATATGGGAAACTCAATACGTGAGAAAACCCAACTAGAAGGTGAGTCTGCTCTGCTCTCTTTTCTTTGGTATAGAAATGATGCAAGTACAAAGAAAGAGGCACTCTCTTTGGAGTTTCCTTTGACTTGTGGTCTGTATGGTTGCTACAAAATCTCTCCTCCTCTGTTATGCTCACAAAATGCCACCATGAAATGTTTTCCTCAGCTATGGAGTGAGATACAATGAAAAATAATGGAATCCCTTCTCCTCCTAGTGGCCTAGTATTTAATTGTAATATGATTTTGGAACTTCTAGAATATTATTGAAATTACATACGTGGCTAGCCCCATATGCATGAGTAATGGGGGATGACATGGAATCGTCTCATATCATGGTGGTCACTGCAATTGGTCAATTTGCGGGAGGCATAACTTTTTCATACGATCTTCAATTGACACAATGTTTTCACCATTGGAAAGATTTTGATGTGTAGAATAGCGTCATGGGGTTGAACATATGTTGGGAAAGTTTTAACCCCGAAAAATGTTATTTGATTCCTCAAATATGGCCCCAAAATGTTCTGGACCCTAATTTTTCAAACCGGGACTTGCCAATAAAATGGCCTTACAAGTTGATTCCTCCAATGTTTTCCACTCTAAAAGGACCGAGATAGATGAAAAAAAATATAATGATCCGATCTATATCATACCTCCTCATTTAGGGAGGATTTTGGTCTCAAAAATATTTACTGAATCAGGTGAGGAAATTTTTCCTCTACCTTCTCAATGGAGTACCACTTTTCTTTCCTTAGATGTTGTCCTTTCAACCCAATCTTCCAAAGGTCATGTTGCCCATGTCTTTTATCTTTGGACCGCTTTTGTAAAGTTGTGTCCTCTGCCAACTCTTCCCGATCATTTGGTGCTAAGTCCTCTATGGAAGGTATGACCTTCTCCTCCTCCTGATCCAACATGGAAGGCTCATAGAGTTTGAGATTCTCCACATTCACTACTAAGTCAATGCACATGTATGGGGGTAGAATGAGTCTATACAAATTATCTCCTACCTTTTCCAATACCTCAAAAGGACCATACCATAGAGCCTTTATCTTCTTACCAAGACTATGTAGCCTATTAGCGATAAAGAATGCACTGGTATTTTTGGAGTGTCTTCTCAACTTTTATTCAATACGCTCGTTTCTAAAGTTTTCTAGCCAGTATTTTAACTTCCATATCTTCATCAAAGCCCTATGTGATCATTTTCACCTGTATCTCAAAGCATCGTTAGTGCTTCCTAAACCCTAGTTTTTTTGGCTTCTTTATACTCTAAAATGAAATGTATATTTTATTTCTAAATTTCCTAAGCAAAAAGTGATGTGTGCACTTAAGTGTTTTATTCCTAAACTATCCTAAACCTAAGCCATATCACACCAAAACCATATACCAAATTCTTTTCTAAACACTAAGCCAAGTCATCAGGTCAAACTCAGTCATAAGTCAAGACATGAGTTATGCCATAGTTTGAGTTCATTTTCTACCTTACTCGTTAATACAGGTCACACCCGACTATCTCCCGCACCGTCTCCCACACCTCTTTCACACTGATCATCATCCTTTTGTATAAAAATGGCGGCTCAAATAGAAAGTAAAAAGAGGTTCTATACAGTTAAGGTTCCATCTGCCAAGATCTCTAGTGCCACAATATCATGATTTTAGAAGCATATTTCAACATCCAATTGTTTGCAGAGATTGGGGTGTCTCACGCTGAGCTAATAAGTTTGAACTCATAGGTTTTAAGATTTCGATCCTAACTCTATGTGCAGGTGTTCAATTGGTTACATGTGTCAGTTGTCAAATGTTGCAAGTGTATCATGCAGAGGTTGGACAAATACAGGTGCAAGTGCCCTATGATTGGGGATAGCTTGCATTCTGGGACATTTGACAGGTCAAAGAAATGCACATATATCAAACAAAGAAAAGATCTCCATCGCATTAGGCGCATTTCATAAAGAGAATGCATTCATCAAATGTCATTTGGAACAGAATGTCAGGTGCATGATTGAAGAGTTGAAGTGTCAAGTGATTACAGATGTTGATTGGGGTATCAATTGCTCACGGAATTGGAGGTATATTAGGTCGAGATTGTAGGGTATCTATGTTTATCTGGATATCCTGTCCTCTGCATGTGAAAAAGGTGTTAATTTTCGTCTCTGAAAAAATGGAAGGTTGTGTCATATCAGTGTGCCGAGCAGACAGACAAGTTGTTGTTTCCAAGATACATGTGTTTGCAGAGTTTGCAGGTGTTCAAGAGGTTTCGGCCCAAGTTTCAGCACACATCCAAGGCAGTGGAGGAGTCAAGATTGGTGCCAACAGAACATGATGCATACAAACAAAACATAAAGTGTCGATCATGCTTGGTAGCAGAGAAAAGAAACATATGATAACACCTAGGTCAAATGTACATAAGGTCATGAGTCAAACTCTCAAGCCCAACATTGAGCACTAAGCTCAATTCCTCATGCCACGATCCATGCCACATCTAACAACATATGCGCACATGTCATTTTATGAGTCAAGGTTCATATGTCAAGGCCACATGGCAAATCAAATGTCAATCCATATCGTATCAAGGTTCACATTGTCATGTGCCAAGTTCAAACTCCTCATTCCACATGTCAACACAAGACAAGTGCACACAAAGAGGAAGAGGAAGAGGTACGTTCAATACATAGGGCTGAGAGATTATCTGATGGCCCTATGCTCAATTCATCTGAGTAGTAGCAGATAAGGTTATGGCAATCCTTCTAAAAGTTTGAGGAATAAAATGAGTTCCCATTTATATCAGAGTGAAACGACATAGAAGAAACTGTTTATGCATGCTATGAAGGAGGTAGAGGAAGTTTGTAACGTCCTGTATTTTTCTGATCTAAGGTTATGAAGATGTAGTAGTCATCTTTTCTCGCTTTCCTCCTTTTTATACAAACACCATATAGTCTCCTCTTGCTCTATTTCATTAAGGAAAACGAGGGTTGCCATTGATTTGATACAGAAATGACAAAAACTCCATAACAAACACTCTTGATTAAGCATTCAAAATTATGATGACGAAGAAACAGGCTTTGGAGAATAACTAGATGCTTAAAAATAAAAAATAAAATCTTGAAAGTGAAGCTCGTTGCTTCTACCTCTTTGAAACTATTAGCAGAGACAGTTGAAAACTTAGCTGAAGACTAATACAAACAATGATTTTGATTTTGATAATGAAAGGTTTTCCTTTCGATTAAAACAGAACTTTCGCCCACATAGGAGGCTTAGTTACAACCAATTAGCCGTTGAAAATCAGAGCTTTCACTGGCTAATTAGCAAATTCTAAGGCGGAATAGCCGGTGAAACCACAGAGAAGGAATTTTGAAGATTTTGAGCTCAGATAAAGAGATTTTTGGGTCATTTAAATTATAATATGGTATCAAAGAATTAATCACCAAATTTTGAAGTATTTGGTTTCAAGATTTTGTAGAGATATATGAGGTAAATGCTCGCATGGTCAGTTAAGACTTTGCTCACAGCTGGTGAACAATTTCAGTTATTGAAGACATGTGTCTTTCCCATCATTGACACATCAGAGACACAAAAAATGAAGAAGACCAGATGTCAGAGACAATATTTGAAGACAGTTTAATCTAAAGGAACTAGATTTAGTTATCTTATTGTATTAGTTTTGTACTCTGTTTTCTATATTTAGAAATCCAGATTCAGTTTTCTAGGATCTAATACTTGTTGTAAAGGCTATAAATTCCTATATTTTTCAGAATGCAGAGGTTCGATTTTGGATACAGAAGATACTATATTGTAAATAGACTTTTCCATATGATAATACAAATCACAGTTTTCTCTCTCTATTTATGTCAGATTCTCATCTTTCCTTCTGTACTCTTATTCAAGTTGTTTTAGCTGCAGAATGACCGTCATCTCATTGGTTAGCTCTTAACTTGATTAATAGTTGCTTATCATTGTTTATTAAACCCTACATTTGTATTTGGTTTATAAGCATTGTTTTCTCACCCACTTAAAATCTATCATCTGATTATTGATACTTGAGAGCACTGGTTCATTTGATTCTCATTTTGATTGTCTGAATACCATACTATAATTGAGTTATCCCATTGATCCACACATACAAAATACAAAAACAAGATTATCTTAATTTACCAAGCATCTTTGTCTTACAACCTCAAAGAGCTACTTGGAGTGATAATGACGCAAACGCGCCACCCAGGGAACGTAAGCTCCCTCAGGACCTTCCTTCTCCTCTCGGCCCGAAGAAATTGAAGGTTCTTCCGATTCCCTATAGGGAATATTTCCTACCCATAGATTCTCTTCGCACGATCCCCCTTCTTTGACTTGTCAGGAAATCGGAACTTGTGACTTCGCGAGTTCAAATTCAAGTTCTAGGTTCTCGAATCCCTGAGACCCGATATGTCAGTCAACGTTTTACTTTCTCTTTCTTCGCTATCGGAAATTCTCCCTATCGCGACTTTGCTACTCGCGACACCAACACCTCGGGTTTCCAACTCCCGATGTCCGATGTGCCAAGATGCTGAAACTCGCGATATCGCTCCCTCGCAACTTCTCTTCTCGCGAGGTCAATTAACTCCTATGTCAGCTCTTGATACACGAGACACCGAAATTTTTGAAACTCGCGATCTCACTTCCCTCGCGACTTCGCGTCTCGCGAGGTCGAATAACTTCTACGCCGACTCTCGGTGTACGATTTCAAGAGTTGATCTGACGGTCCTCGTGACTCAGATCAACGGCTCCTGCCCTCCTGAGCTTCAAACCTCTTCCACACCTGCATTGTAGCCTCCTTGCACCTCTGAAAGATCCAACGGCCCTCGGAGCCTCGCGAAATCTCCTCGGAGAAATTTGTCCGTCCGTTTCTTCCTTATACAATCTACGAAATGACAATCTGTTCTTCCACAGAACTCATCACCCTGCGCGCAAACCTTCGGCGTTTCTTGCAACTTTCAAGGCACAACTTTGTCTATACCATCCTTCAATGAACTCAAAGGCCTATCCTTCCTGAGCTTTTCTCACAACTTTTGAGTCCCTTTAAGAAACTCTTGCACGCACTCCTTGCGGCAAGTCTTCAACAACGTCTAAGTGTTGAAGCTTCGACTCTGCTTTCACCTGCAACAGAAATCTTAATTCGCTTTGCTCAGAATCACAACTCTGAGACTTCGTCCAACCTACGCATGCCTTGCATAGCTCCGGTCTCTAATCTGCACTTTTTTTTGAGAATTTAGAACAAAAGTTATCTCTAAATTGAACCCTTCTGTCAACGCACTCCCTGCGGACAAATTCAACTGCACTCCTTGGAGGAATTCTCTGGCTCAAGATAGAGAAACAATTGAAACTAATTCCTTGTTCCCTTCAGACTTCAATTCAACCATGAAATCACATACACAACATATAAAAGCAAATGTATAACAAGAAGCAAACATCCATGAGCATAACATCAATACAAAGAGAAACAACACAAACCATGAATTTGAATCAAAGCTTCTTCTATTAATTCAAATATCTGTACATGGGTGTTCTTCATACACTTCTTTGCTTTTTCTTCTCTTTCTGAATGCTAATGCTAATGTTACAATGTACAAAGGAGGGTGTCTATATCCGTTTTCCCTCTCAAACTCTAGATATCAAATCTAGAATTAAATTTCTATCTACCAGCATTAACTATCTTAAATGCCTCATCTACCTAAGAACGAGAGCTATCCGCTCAAGGTCCATTACAATATACAAAGTGCGCCTTCATAAATGGTTCATTAAAGACTTGCGCAACAATCCCAAAGTAATTTCAAAATTTCGTGATGGCTTATCCAGTTGTCTCCCGCCTCCACGCTGGCTCGCTTGAAGTGCTGGCGATGCTCCTGCATCATACTCCCTGGCTTGAAAATTTTCATGGGATCCTGTCCATGAGCTCCTGCATAGTCTGTCCATGCTTCTGTATCACTGCTTTGGTCTCCCAGTTGGTATCTTCCACCGGATGATTCTTCCACTTGACCAGGTACTCAAAGTATTCTTTCCTTCTGGTCCTTTTTCCCACTCTCTTATCCAGTATGCATTCCATCTGCGGCTTCTCTGCTATCGGCATCTGCTTCTGCCATTGGACTTCTGGTTGTTCATCACTTCCAGCTCGTGCTTCCTCAGCCTTATATGGATATAATTCCAAGACATTGAATGTCGGATATATCCCAATGCCATCTCACAACTCAATTTCATACGCATTTTCTCCGGATTTCTTCAGGACTCTGCAAGGTCCGATTTTCTTCATTTTTAGCTTATTGTATGTCCCCCTTGGGAACCTTTCTTTCCTCAAGTGCGCCAGAACTAGATCACCAACTTCAAACTGAATTTGTCTCCAATGCTGATCCGCTCTGCGTTTATACTCCTGATTTGAATCCATCAGTCGCTGCTTCACCCTGCTGTGAAGTTCCTTCATCGTCTCAGTGAACTCTTCTGCACTAGTGCTACTAGTCGCAGTCTGCCCTGAATCCCTCAGTTCAGATACTCCTCTCCACTACATCCCATATACAACCTGAAATGGACTTTTTCCTGTGCTTCGATTTACAGAGTCATTGTATGCAAACTCTACCTGTGGCAACACATTGTCCCAGCTGTTATGGTTCTCTGTCACCAAGCTTCTCAGCAAGTCTCCCAGACTTTTGTTGACCACTTTCGTTTGTCCATCCGTCTGTGGATGATAAGAAGAACTAAACGCTAAGTTAGTTCCCAATTTCTTCCACAAGGTCCTCCAAAAATTACCTATGAATTTAGTATCCCTGTCCGAAACTATGCTCTTCGGCAATCCATGGAGTCGAATGAACTCCTTGAAAAACAAATTTGCAATGTGGGTTGCATCGCTGGTTTTCTGGCATGGAATAAAATGTGCCATCTTTGAAAACCTGTCCACCACCACAAAGATTCAATATACCCCTCTTTGTGTCCTTGGCAAACCCAATACAAAATCCATGCTTATCGCCTCCCATGGCCTCTCTGGTATGGGCAATGGCTGATAAAAACCCGCATTTTGCTTTCTCCCCTTCGAGTGCTGGCAAACTCTACATTTGTCGACAAATATTTTGACATCTGCTCGCATCCTCGGCCAAAAATATGATTCGCTCAGCTTCGTTAATGTTTTTTCATGGCCAAAGTGTCCTGCTAATCCACCACTGTGCTTCTCCTTTAACAGATTCTCCCTCATGGAGCAATTCAGAATACACAGTTGATTGCCTATGAACAGCAATCCTTCCTGGATCATATAATCTATCCATGGACTTCGATCTCTGAGAACTGGATTCTCAACTGCTTCATATGCCTCTGCAAAATCTGCATCACATGCATACATGTCCCTAAGATTTTCAAAACCCAATGTTTTGACTCGGAACTCCTGCAGCAACAAACACTTCCTGCTCAAAGCATCAGCCACTTTGTTAGTAGTACCTAAAATGTGTTTAATAAAAAATGTAAAGTTCTGCATATACTCTACCCATTTAGCATGTTTCTGATTCAACTTCTCTTGTTGAGTCACAAACTATAATGCATGATTATCACTGTACAATACAAATTCCTTCGGGATCAAGTAATGCCTCCACTTCTTCAATGCCTGTATGATAGCATAAAATTCTTTATCATACGAGGAGTATTTCAGTTTCACTTCATCCAGCTTCTCACTGAAATATGCAACTGGTCTGTCTTCCTGACTCAAGACCGCTCCTATGGCAAACCCGCTTGCATCATATTTCACCTAAAATGTCTTCTGGAAATCCGACAACACCAACACCGGTTGTTCCATGATCTTCCGCTTCAACAGATTGAAGCTCTTCTCAGCCTTTGCTATCCAATGAAAAGACTTATGTCGCTTATTGACTGTGTCCATCATCGCTACGCTAATTCCACTAAAATTCCTGATGAATTTTCGGTAGAAACTAGCCAGTCCATGAAAACTTCTCACCTCGAAAACATTTCTCGGTGATGGCCAATTCTTGATCACTTCTACCTTATCCGGATCCATCTTCAACTCATTCGCCGAAATAAAAAAACCCAAATAAATGATCTCTGTTTTCATAAATGATCACTTCTTCATATTGATCAACAACTTCTCCTGTTGTAGCTTCTTCATTACTGCAGCTAAATGATTCAGATGCTCTTCTTTTGTTTTGCTGAAAATCAATATGTCATCCAGATAAACAATGACAAACTTACCAATGAATTCCTTCAGCACTTCATTCATTAACCTCATGAAGGTACTCGGTGCATTCGTCAAGCCAAACGGCATGACTAGCCATTCATACAATCCTTCGTTTGTCTTGAAGGTTGTTTTCCATTCGTCGCCTTCCCTCATGTGAATCTGATGATATCCACTTTTCAAATCAATCTTTGAAAAATACTTTGCCCCGCTCAGGCAATCCATCATATCATCCATTCTCGATAATGGAAACCTGTACCTGATGGTTATCTTATTAATCGCTATGGAATCAGTGCACATTCTCCAACCTCCATCTTTCTTTGGACTAAGTACTGTCAGAACAACACACAGGCTTAAAGTTTCCCTGACCAGTCCTTTATCCAGCAACTCCTGGACCTGCCTCTTAACCTCTTCATTTTCTTGCGGCGTCAACCTATATGTGGCTTTGTTTGGCAAACTAGCTCCTGGTATGAGGTCTATATGGTGACTCACACTTCTCATCAGTGGCAACGAACGAGGTAATTCGTCCACTACGATGTCAGCGAACTCTTCCAGCAGTTCCTGAATCTTATCTGGTAAGTCATCCACCCTTGTGCTAGTCAGAACAATCCTCGGCTTTCTGACCACAAAGAATTGTGGATCTTCCTTCTTCTCCATCTCTGTGATAAGTTCCTTCCCACTCATGAGAAGTATTGTGTTTCTCACTTCTGGCTTCACCTCCTTATCCTTTATCAGAAGCAACCTGTGTGTCCTTCCATCCTTCTCTAAAGTATAAGTGTTCATTATCCCATCATGAACCACATTTCTATCATATTGCCATGGTCTACCCAGCGATGACATACATCCATGCGAATGACATCACAAAGTACTTTATCATTATATCCACCTATCTTGAATTCAACTAAACACTGTTTAGTGACACTCACCTGATGTCCCTTCTGTAGCCATGAAACTTTGTATGGACTCGGGTGATCAGTTGTCTCCAGCTCTAACTTTTCCACCATCTCGGTTGAAACGAGATTATCTGTGCTACCGCTGTCCACAATAACCTTGCATACCCAATCCTTGGTCTTGCAAGTTGTCCTGAACAGTCTGGTCCTCTGAGTTGAGTCCTCCACCTCCTTCCCAGGTGTTAAGAGAACTTTACGCATCATCAGTGACCTTACACTTTCTGCGTCTTCTTCGGTCTCAACATCCCGCCTCTGCGCTTCTGCGATGTGAGCTTCTCTGATGTCCTTCTTTTTCTCTGGACACTCAAATGACCTGTGCCCATTCTTTCCACATGTGAAACATGTGATAACTCCACCTCAGCCTCTTCCTCTACCTCTGGTATGAGGAAAAGTGTTTGAGTTAGCATACTCTCCTCTCTGTTCTGTATGTTGCCCTCTCTGTTCAATGTATGGTCCTTTCTGTGAGGTACCACCTCTTTCAATTTTACCCTGAGGCTTCTTCCATTCCTCCTTGGGCTTCTGGAATTTCTCCTGGGAAACTGCCTTACCTCTGGGCTGACTTCTGCCTCGCCCTCGTTGACCTATCTTACGGCTCAGCTTCTCCTCTGCTTTCAGAGCCATATGATAAGCATCCTCCACCGTCCCGATGGTAACCATACTTAATTCATCCTGAATGTCATATCTCAGACCATTCAGATATTTGGCAACCTTCTCATCATTGCTCTCCCGATGACATGCGCTGACGTTCAGTCGATAGAATTCCTAAGTGTATTCTTTCACTGTCATCAGCTTCTGTCTCAGGTTCTGCATTCTCTTGAACAGAGTAATTTGATAATCCCTTGGGATGAACTTTGCCTTCATCTTCGCAATCATTCGATCCCAGATTTTGATCTTTTGCTTGCCTTTAGAACGTCTATCTGCTTGTAGCTCATCCCACCACAATGATTCATGTCCCTTCAATCGGGTGACATCATGTCTAACCTTCTTATCTTCTTCGATGTCTTCATAATCGAAGTAAGTGTCAAGAGCTCGGATCCAATCCAATAGCTCTTCTGCATCCAGACTCCTTTCATAAGTTGGAATGTCCATCTTTGTCTTTGAACTCATCCAGGCGATAGATTTAATTAATCACTCCATTGATGCATCTTCGGCTGCAACTTCTCCTTGTTTCTCAGCTTCAACTTCGCCTTCGGAGTCACTCAGATCTCCAATACTGGCTGTGCGTCTCTACGCTGCTTCCATATCTTCTAGTATCGCTCGGAGATCACGCATCTGCCTCTCCATTTCTGGATTTCCTTCCGGTCTGCCTCTTCTCCGTACCTCCCTATCCTCTGGATCGGGTGATTGTCTCTCTCTTCTAGGTGGCATGGTGAATTTCCTCTCTCTCTACTACAGAAAACAAAGAGTTAATCCCGCTCTGATACCACTTGATGTGTGTATCAGAGTGCTTCTTTTTCTTCCTCGTTCCTCTTGCCTGAAATATACAGACAAGATATCGGCTCTGATACCACTCTGACGCAAACGCACCACCCAGGGCACATCAGCTCCCTCAGGACCTTCCTTCTCCTCTCGGCCCGAAGAAATCGAAGGTTCTTCCGATTCCATATAGGGAATCTTTCCTACCCACAGATTCTCTTTGCAAGATCCCCCTTCTTTGACTTGTCGGAAAATCATAACTCGTGACTTCACGAGTTCAAAGTCGAGTTCTGGGTTCTCGAATCCCCAAGACCCGATATGTCAGTCAACGTTTTACTTTCTCTTTCTCCGCTATCAGAACTTCTCCCTATCGCGACACCAACCCCTTGGGTTTCCAACTCCCGATGTCCGATGTGCCGAGATGCTGAAACTTGCGATCTCGCTCCCTCACAACTTCACTTCTCGTGAGGTCAATTAACTCCTATGTAATCTCCCGATACATGAGACGCCGAAATTCCCGAAACTCGCGCTCTTGCTTCCCTCTCGACTTCGCTTCTCCCGAGGTCAAATAACTTCTACGCCGACTCTCGGTGTACGATTTCAAGAGTTGATCTGATGGTCCTCGTGACTTGGATCAATCTCTCCTACCCTCCTGAGCTTCAAACCTTTTCCACACCTGCACTGTATCCTCCTTGCACCTCTGCAAGATCCAACGACCCTCGGAGCCTCATGAAATATCCTCTGAGAAATTCGTCCGTCCGTTTCTTCCTTATACAATCTGCGAAATGACAACCCGTTCTTCCACATAACTCGTCACCCTGCGCGCAAACCTGCGGCGTTCCTTGCAAATTTCAAGGCACAACTTTGTCTATACCATCCTTCGATGAACTCGAAGGCCTATCCTTCCTGAGATTTTTTCACAACTTTCGAGTCCCTTTAAGAAACTCTTGCACGCACTCCTTGCGGCAAGTCTTCAACAACATCTAAGTGTTGAAGCTTCGACTCTGTTTTCACCTGTAGCATAAATCTTAATTCCCTTTGATGAGAATCGCAACTCTGAGACTTCGTCCAGCCTGCGCATGCCTTGCACGGATCTGGTCTCTGATCTGCACTTTTTTTTGGGAATTTAGAACAAAAGTTATCTCTAAATTGAACCCTTCTGTCAACGCACTCCTTACGGACAAATTCAACTGCACTCCTTGCAGGAATTCTATGGCTCAAGATAGAGAAACAATTGAAACTAATTCCTTGTTCCCTTCAGACTTCAATTCAACCATGAAATCACATACACAACATATAAAAGCAAATGTATAACAAGAAGCAAACATCCATGAACATAACATCAATACACAGAGAAACAACACAAACCATGAATTTGAATCAAAGCTTCTTCTATTAATTCAAATATCTGTACATGGGTGTTCTTCATACACTTCTCTGCTTGCTCTTCTCTTTCTGAATGCTAATGCTAATGTTACAATGTACAAAGGAGGGTGTCTATATCCGTTTTCCCTCTCGAACTCTAGTTATCAAATCTAGAATTAAATTTCTATCTACCAGCATTAACTATCTTAAATGCCTCATCTACCTAAGGACGAGAGCTATCCGCTCAAGGTCCATTACAATATACAAAGTGCACCTTCATAAATGGTTCATTAAAGACTTGCGCAACAATCCCAAAGTAATTTCAAAATTTTGTGTTGGCTTATCCAGCTGTCTCCCACCTCCATGCTGGCTCGCTTGAAGTGCAGGCGATGCTCCTGCATCAGATAACATAGCCTTTCCTTGTTCAGTTGTAACCATACTCTGTCTCCCACTCTAAATGTTCTCTCTTTTTTTGTTGTTCATGTCTAGCCTTGTACTTTTCTTGTGACTTCTTCAATGTCTCATGTACTTGTAAATGGATCTTCCTAATCTTCTCAACAATTTTTTCTACCTTTAATACATCTCATGTGAGGTCCTCCCTCGCTTTTTCTTTTTGTCCATATACAACATCTAAGGGTGAAGGTGGAAAATATCCAAATAAATTTTCAGAAGATGACTTACCAGTAGAAGTGTGGATTGCTTTGTTATAAGAGTGTTGTATGTATATCATATTTTTATCCTAGGTCTTCAGATGATTCTTATTGTAACCCCTCAAAAGTTGTACAAAATTCCTATTGACTGCTTCTACATGTCCATCTATCTATGAATGGAATGTTTTATACCTATTCAACTTAGTGTTCATATTCTCCAACAATGTAGTCCAAAATGCACTGAGAAATTTGGTATCGCTATCTGAGATGATGCTCCTTGGTATCCCAAAGTGCACCCAAACCTTTTCAAAGAACAAGTTTTATACTTCCTATCCATTGATGGTATTTTTACAAGGCATGAGAATGCACATTTTTCTAAACTCGTCAACTACCACAAATAAATAGTCACGTCCCTTTCGTGTGGTTGGTAAACCTACCACAAAATCCATGAAAATTATTTCCCAAGGTCGAGTGGGTACAAGAAAGGGATGGTATAGACATTATTTCCTATTGTTGGGCTTTCTAGCACAACAAAGTATACATCCTATAATATATCATGCTACATCTTCTTACATTCTGGGCCAATACACATACCTTTGTAAGTTGGGAAGTATCTTCCCAACACCAAAATTTCCTACAACCTTGGAGGTGTGAGCCTCTCTGATAAGCTACAATCGTTCACCTTTAAGAACACATAGCTTGTCAAGCTTGTAGATTAAACCATTATCGAAATGATAGTTATCTTTTATGTTGCTTTATTCTATACGAATTTGGCCCTGTAGTTTCTAAAACACCTCCTTGAAGTCCTCATATTCTGTGTATTCCTCTTTGTATGCATCATGGGTAAAAGGATCCATGTGCATCAAAGTTCCCAAATTTGTAATATTGGATGTGGGTGGCCATGAAAACATGTCTTACAACTTATATGTGCTACCCTTCTGATGCTTTATGACCAAATGAAATTGCTATAAAAACCTCATCCACTTTGTAATGACCCTGCTTAAATAGATGTATAGGATTATTAATTATAATTAATTTAATAATCGAACTGTCCTAAAAGATTAGCTAAACAATAACTATTTCTTAAATAACATTAACTAATTAATTATTATTAATTAGTTATTCATGATTGTCAAGGATTAATTAATTATTAATTGACTCATTAATTAATTAAGTAAAGGATTAAAGGGGGGTTAATAAATTATTTTGTTAAATTAAGAGTTACATACACGGAAAGGGATAAGATATTAATTCAAAGGGGTAAGACATTAAATATAGGATAAAATAATAAATAAAGGGGATAAGGGGCATTAATGACGAAAGGATAAGATAAGCTAATAAATGGGTTAGGTAGGGAAGTAAATGAGGGGGAAGTCGGTGAAGGAGGAATATGGAGGGGAAGGAGGTTTACGGGAGCGACATTCTACGAGAGATGGGGAATTGATTTTTGAGGATCTTGGATTTGCAGAGAGGAGTGGATTTTTGGAGTGGGATTGGATCAGTACAGGCACCAGTTTGTTGGAGGTTTTGGGCACGGGGGCCAAGATATCCATATGATATCCTGGAGCTAGGAAGTTACCTAGTTGGCAAGGTGGAACTAGGTTTTGGGCAATGTTTACACAGTGCAGCAGCGGTCAACAAGGCAAGCGAACAGACAGAGGTTTAGCATCAGACCCAGTTATTTAAATTTGTGTATTTGTTTTATTTTGTTATAAAATTTTATTATTTGTGGATAAATCTATATGTGAATGTGCTCAATTAAAGAAATTTTTGAATTTTACTAATTTTCTCAATATAGAGGAATTATTGAACTTTACTGTTACGTTAGTAAAATAAATGGATGTTTAATTTATTTGGCCACTAAAATTGGTATCAGAGTGTCTTAGTTTGAAATATGGGCCTATGGGCCAAGTTCCCAGCTCCAAGCTCTAGCTCCAGTCCCACCTAACCTGCAAACCAAACCAAACGCATAAATTTAAAAAAAAATATAAAAAAAAATGCAAAACGAATTGGAATTGTAAAAAATAAAATAAAAATGAATTTACCAAAGTAAAACAAGCAACTAGGGTTGTTACATGCTATCTAAGCCAAAGGACGACCTACTCCATCTGCATGGCATAAGCTTCAAAGGGATGAGGTCTTGTGCAAGTCCCAAGTGATTTTGTCAAAATGGATACCCCTCAGACCTAGCACTGGAATTAATTTTAAAGGAATGAGGCCAGACACAACATCCGACAAATTTGGCAGAATAGGCACTGATATGAGCACACAGCCAGCAATAAAAGAATCTCACATACAAGTAAAATAAGTCAACTGACAAATATGCAAGTGCAAAAGAAGAGAATTGCCGAATTGTACGCACATGTTGCACACTCGTTTGTATTATAGTCTATATAAAAATATATAAGTCAAAAATTGAGGAGCTCATTTACAAGTGACATGCATAGCTTTTATCACTTGGCTTTTTCTAAATAAAACTAAAAGCTAAAAGTGATAATGAAAAGGATAAGATGGTACAACTGTACTATAACGCATGCAAGATAGTACAACTACACTACAGTGCAAACATGTTTATTAGACTAATCTTATTGTGTACCTCTCAAATCTGACACCTAAATCAAAGGATTGTTTGCTTCACTCCTATGCCACGAGTCAAAGGGGTGAGGCTGGGTGAAACTTGCAAGTTTGGGGGATTTTCCCAGAATATATACTCCTCAGATCTAGCACATAACACAATGGATAGACTTAGCACTTAACACAAAGGACGACGGATAGACTTAGAACTTAACACAAAGGATGGTCTGTTCCACCCATATAGCATGAATTTCAAACAAATGATCCCAATACAAATCCCTGATAATTTTGATAGAATAGATACCCTCTGATCTATGACAATTTTGATAGAATATATACCTCTGTCATACCATGGATGCCAAATGATGGTCTGCTCCAACCTTATGGCATGAGTTCCAAAGGGACAGGCCGATTGAAAGGGGTTTAAAAGCAGTGGGTTTTTTAAGAATAAAATGGTTCTCAACATGTATTTCGATTTGTTGAAAATATATTCCTCTCAGAGGATTTTAACAACTCAAAAACATAGATATAAACCCTATGACGTGAGCTTGTAAATGAAAGAGCTGTTTCCACCACAAAAGTCAAGAAACCAGACCTTTCAGATTTTTCTTCTAGAAATTGTAAAATGGAGGAGAACATACCATAACAACATGATGGGCATGGATTGGAGGCCCATTTTTGTGAACAAGCTCCACATCTGGATGCAATTCTTCATGGAACACCATGACTAACACTTCTAAAAATCTGTATTGCTCAAGAAGGGTAGTGTCCATCTCTTTCAACTGTTTCAGCTGGTGGAAGGCCTGTGCAAGCCCCTTCTGAGAAATCCCCTTTGATTTTTCTTGTTCTTCTTCAGTTGGGTTTTCCAGCTTGTTTGTGAGAGCCAAAATGCACCTCACGCCCTCATAACAACTTGCACATATGGTGTTCCTCGGAGGTCTGAAAATGCTTACTATGGAACTGCACAGACAACAATCCATGACCAATCAAAGCTCAGAGAAAATGGATGCCAACGGAAGTGAACATAATGAATGGGGTTGTGAATTGGGTTATGTGTTATTGAGGAATGTTGGCAGATGTGAATTCATTGAAGTGTTTTTGAAGGGCACAGAATGCGTGAAGAGTTTGAAGGAGAGGGCATTTGGTCTAGTGGTATGATTCTCACTTTGGGTGCGTGGGTTAAGCCCAACTCGTTTAAAATTAAACGAAACAACTTACAAATGCAGTGAGATCCTCAGGGTTCTTTGTTGACTCCCTCTGCTCCTGACTTTGGTTATTCCCCTATCTTCTTTCCATGATTTAGGGCCTGGATCAGACACAGTGGCACAAGATGGATGAGATTGAAGCTGTCAGGAAGCAAGACGGATGAGATTTCGTAGGTCAAATTTAATTGAAGCAATACGGATGAGTTGCAAGTAGTATGGAGGAGAGGGTTAACAATGGTGGCCATGCTCCCTCATGCCTCCTCACACAGCCACAACAAATGAAGGAGAAGAGGAAGAGTTTAGGGGTTTAAAAGAGATGGTCATTTTTTTTATTCCAAAGAAAGAGAACAAAGGGCACGTGGGTCGCATGCAAGCCCCACTTTGCCGACTTGTGAGTCTCTGGGCAAGTGGGTGGCATGCAATCCCCATGTTGCCAATTCCAAGACTTTTGTTTTTTTTATTATTATTTTAATTTTAGTTGTTATATTAAATTTTCTTTTATATTTTTTTAATTTGTTTTAAGTTGAATTACATATCAAGTGTAATTAAATTAATTAAATTAAATATATATTAATTAAATTACTTTCAAGTGTTATTAAATATTAAAAAAAAAAAATCATTTTAATATATATCATTTGATAAAAAAATTTAAACCTTCACGAAGTGGCACCCATGGCAATGGAACTCGTGACCTATTGAAACCAAACCAAATGCTTCCACCAATAAGCCAAACATGTGACTTGAAATTAAATGTTGTGATTTGAAATTAATATTAAATTTAAGTTATTAAATTTTAATATAATGTTAAATGCTAAATGTAATTTAATTTAATGTTAAATTTTAATTTTTAATAAATATAATATAATTTAAATTACATATAGTTAATTTAGAGTTTAAGTTTTATGATTAATTAATTGTAAGAATAATTGATCATGTTTTAATTAATTAATTATGCTTTAAATTAATTAAGTATTTTGTCTTTTAAATGAGTAAAAAATAAATAAAAAAAAATTGAATTATTAAAGGGTTTTGAACCTGCGACCCCCACCAAGCGAAGAGCCTTAAAAAGAACACTAACACCAACGCGCCACACATATCACTTTTACAAATAAATTCACATATAAATAGTTTAATTATCAATAATAGCAAGGCACTAGCCTGAAGAATAATCTCCGATTATCCAAGCGTCAGGCTCATGAGACCTTACACACAACTCATCGAGCCAAGCACCAAGTCCCTCCACTCCATTCCACCAGTCAAGTCAACACTAAATCTCAATGTGGCATTCGACAACGCCAACACTACACGCAAAGGAAAAACTCCCGAGTCAAGCATCGAAGGATATTTAGTTATAAGCGAAAAGTTAAAAGGACTTAGACTAGGACAAGCGAGAAGGAGGCGACATATGCACTAGGAGAGTAAACATAGGAAGTGGCGAGTATGGCGCAAGGCTAGCGTAGCTACAGGGCAAGGGAACCAATAGTGTTTTTTATAGGGACGAAGAAATCAAGCTTAGACGCTTAATCCTAACCCTAACCTAGCCAATCCCCTAATGGAGTAATGTTTGTTTACAGACAAGTAAAGAAAAATTATGCCTAACCCTATTTCTAAGTTTAAATAGCACCAATTTGAAACGTCCTTGAACTCACCCTGACAACTTTGGGGTGATGCAGGTCAAAGCATACAGGATGGTCAGGACTCGAAGGAGTCGAGGCAGGGGAGTGTCGTCGCAAGCACCGCCAACACCGCGAGTGCCACCACCACCATCGCCTGAACTATCCCTCATACTGCGCTTGTTGGAAGCCATTAACGAGACTTTAAAGGGGCGACAACTGGCAGGGACTGAAGTGGAACCCCCACCGTCTGGAACGGGTAATCTAGAAGCGTCAAGGGATTCAAGGGGAGGACCTCCACCTGAAGACATCACGCGAGAATTGCAGAAGATCAAACTTCCAGAGTTTGTCGGGGGTCGCACCAGTGAACGCGCAGAAGCATGGTTGAAAGGCATGACAAGGTGTTTTGACTTAAGGGACTATGCATCCAACTCAAAGGTAAAGATCACAATTTTTCAGTTAAGAGACAACGCCTTGAACTGGTGGGGAAACCTGGAAAGACAATTGCACCTTACCTCAGACACAATATCTTGGGAACTTTTTGAGGAGAGGTTCTGAATGAAATATCTACCTGCATACTATGAGGAACAACAGGTAGGGGCATTTCATGCCTTAGTACAGGGAAACATAACTATAGAAGAATATGTGATCAGATTTATGGAACTAGTCAAATATGTTTCGTATATGGATAATGACCAACGACAGGTAGAGTGCTTCGTCTATTGATTGAACCCTAAGATAAGAGATATGGTGCGGATGTGGAAGCTGTCTTCAGTAGAGGAGGCGGTGGAAAATGCGCATTACGCGGAAGAACACATGAACTTAACCGGGGGTAAAAGACCGACATTTCTGCATCGTCCTAGATTTGTAGTGAAGGCCCCAAGGACATTTCCTAGGGGAGGTGGCTCAAGGCCACCGCCATATGGTAATAGAGTCGCTCCAAGGACAGTAGCTGCATGGATTTCAATGGCAGTGAGTGCATCATCTCGTTCATCGCCAACGGTGCAGACAGGTCCACGACCATCTTAGGGAACAACTGGTAGGGGCAGGGGTTCCAAGGGAAGGAACTCATTTCAGAGACAGACACATAAAAGTGCACAGGTTCAATCTCGTGTTACCTGTTGGGGGTGCAGAGGACCCCATTACTAGCGTGACTGCCCAGAGTTACAATCAGGGTTCGTGCATAGAGAGGGAAAGGCACCGATGGTGAGAGAAAGTAGTAGCCACCAGATTTATGCAGCGGTTAATAATCGCCAGGCTGAACATCAATCCACGGTGGTGGAGTCATCAAGTACGCTAAATCATATCAATGTCAAGATTTTGTTTGATTCTGGTGCGACAGATAGTTTCATTTCACCATCTGCACTAGAAAAGAGCGGGTTGGCAGCCTATGAGCACGATGACTTTAAACAAGTTGAGATGGCTTCAGGGGAAAAACAAGCGGTAGGACCTAGTGTCGATAATTGTATAGTAGACCTGGGAGTGTGTACTACCAGGTTGAAGGTATACGTCATTGCTCTCGGAGCATATGACCTAATCATTGGAATGGATTGGTTAGCAGCTCATCGAGCTTTGGTAGATTGTTTCGCAAAGAGGGTGCTTTGTTTCGATGATGAAGAAAGGCCAGTAGAGATCCAGGGTGTACAGAGAAAAGTGTCATTACACTTTATATCAACTATGAAGGTTAAGCGATGCTTGCGGAAAGGGTGTCGACTTTATGTAGTGGAAGCAGTGAATGAAAGGAAGGGACCCTCATTGGATTAGTATCCGGTATTGTCAGAATTTCAGGATGTTTTTCCGAACGAGTTGTCAGGGTTACCTCCTGAGAGGGAGCTTGATTTTAATATTGAGCTAAAACCTGGTGCATAACCAATCTCCAAGACTCCATATCAGATGACAGCGTCAGAACTTTGTGAATTGAAAATGTAGTTGAAAGAGTTACTGGACTTAGGGCTAATAAGGCCCACTGTCTCACCTTGGGGTGCACTGGTAATTTTTGTAAAGAAGAAGGATGGATCCTTACAACTGTGTATAGACTACAGGGACTTGAACCGTGCTACAGTGAAAAATAGGTACCCGATGCCACAAATAGATGACCTCTTCGATCAAATGAAAGGAGCAGCGGTATTCTCAAAGATTGATTTGTGATCAGGGTATCATCAGTTAAGGATTAAGGAAGGTGATATCCCAAAAACTACCTTTCTAACTTGGTTTGGACATTACGAGTTTGTTGTAGTACCTTTCAGATTGACCAATGCACCAACAGTATTCATGAGCCTCATGAACGACGTATTCTGGAAGTACTTAGATCGTTTTGTACAAGTATTTTTAGATGACATCCTCATCTATTCCAAGAATGAAAGAGAACATGAGGAACACTTGCGGATAGTGTTGTCCTGCCTTAGAGAGAACAAATTCTATGGGAAGTTGTCGAAGTGTTCCTTCTTCTAGAAAGAGATCCACTATTTAGGTCATATCATTTCCAGCAAAGGAATCTCTGTGGACCCAGAAAAGGTAAAGGCCATTATGGAGTGGCCAGTGCCGAAAAATTCCCATGAGGTGAGAAGCTTCAAGGGGCTAGTAGGTTATTTCCCAAGATTTGTGGAAGGATTCTCCAAAATAACGAAACCCATCACCACCTTGCAGCGTAAGGGGGTCAGATATGAATGGACAAAAGAGTGTGATAGTGCATTAATTGAGATTAAGAGGTTACTAACCAGTGCACCAATTCTACGAGTGTCGGATATGGAAAAGGACTTCACAATATGCACGGATGCCTCGAAGCAAGGGTTGGGGGCCATGCTAATGCAGGATGGAGGAGTGATAGCTTATGTGTCAAGGAAGTTGAAGAAACATGAGGAGCTATACGCAACTCATGATTTAGAGTTGGCAGTTGTAATTCTAGCTCTGAAACTTTGGAGGCACTATCTTGTGGGCCAAAACTTTGAGCTCAAAACGAACCATCAAAGTTTAAAGAATCTCTTCACTCAAAGAGATCTAAATGCTAGGCAAAAGCGATGGAGTGAGTTTATGAGTGAGTACGATTTTGGTATATCGTACATCAAGGGAAAGGAAAATGTGGTCGCAAATGCCTTGAGTAGGAGACCATGTATCTTCTCCTTGGTAACCTTAAAGGTCAATCTGAGGGAACACGTGTTGACACAACTCCCAGGAGACAGTTGGTATTTAAAGGTTACTTCAAACCTCCAGAGCGGGAGGCAGTTAGATCCAAAGTATGAAGGATATAGTCTGGAAATAGATGGACTGTTAAGATATCAAGGAAGGATGTACATTCCAGAGAATGGTCATATTCGAAGCATCATATTGAAGGAAGCCCATAGAGCACTTTACTGTGTGCATCCGGGTGTGAAGAAGATGTACGCAGATATGAGGAAGCTCTTCTTTTGGGTAGGCATGAAGCGCGATGTAGTCCATTTTGTTGCCAAATGCCTAGAGTGTCAACAAGTGAAAGCCGACCACCATCACCCTGCAGGCCTCCTACAACCACATGATGTTCCTATGTCCAAATGGGAAGTCATCTCTATGGATTTTGTTGTGGGGTTTCCGCTCACATCTCATAGACACAATTCCATTCTTGTGATAGT
>JZKD02S1875614.1:66461-80836 GCA_000966675.3 Picea glauca
CATGAATTCACACAATGAACTACAAATATAAAACATTCCACTTAAAGTTTATTACAAATACTTATATGTAATGAACACAAGTCCACTAAATTAGTTACTAAGGAATGATTCACTACACAACCATAGGAATTAGGTATGGATTCCATCCCCAAGCCATATTGTGATACCACCGAGGTGAAGGAAGCTCCTATAGGGTCTATTATCACTCAACCCAACCCATCTTGATCTGTAAACTATTGTGGATATTCCATTGGAATATTTTTCCACAACATATCTTACAAGTTTCCGCAAGATCTTTGTTATGTAGTGTGTGTTAGGATATTTAGACACTTAGGTAGCTAATATTAACTTGGTCTAATGTGTCTTTAGGTAAAAGTGTATTTCTTAGAGTGTTTCTTTAGTATGCATTTGTAGTTATGTAATCCAACAGTCATGATATGTTCTAGACATAGAGTGATCTGATGAATCGTATTATCATCGATCTTAACTCGTACATTGATCCATGAATTAACACTTGATTGATCCATAATCTCTATTTAAAGAGCATGTAAGGTAATTTGTTGATGATCAATTGTGAGAAACTCTCTTATAAAATATTTTTCTTTTGCATTAATATATTTCCTCAAGTGGCCAGGTTGGTTGGGGTCGTGGACTGTTTCCCTCTTTGAGGGTTTTAAACACATAAAAACATCATTGTGTTGATCTTTGATCTGGTTGTGTGAGTGGTTACTGAAGGTGTTCTTCCTTTGTTGGAATAACTTATTTTTTCAAACATGGTATCAGAGCCAATTTGAAGAACCACTTCTGTTGTTGATCGAGATCTTGAATCCATGTTGTTGCATTTATGGTTTCTACAAAATCTATACATTTCTAGGATGAGATGACTGTTCCATTGCATCTGACGCACTTCTTTCAGTTAGAAAATATTTTCGTTTCACTCGAAAAGGTTTATGTTTTCCCAAGATACATCCATTTTAGTCATATCCAAAGGTATAAATCTTGAATACGCCATTTAAAAAAAATACAAATTTAATATTTTAGTTTCCTATTTTTATTTCTAGGTTGCTACTTTTTCTAGTCTACGTATGCTCTTTGTCAAGCGCTTTGTGCGATCTCGAAAAATAAAAAACAGAGTGGAAAGTGTTTTCTTGTATATGTATGCTCTTTGTTGTGCACTTTGTGTGATCTCAGTAAATTAGAAATAGAGAGAAAACATGCATTTTCCGGGCAAGCTAACCGACATCTTAACCCATTTTTTGTCGAGATTCATTTTTTTTTTTTTCAAAAAAATTCACTTTTGTTTGTATGAGCACATGAAAAGGAAGGTTTTTGGGGTAAGCACACACTTTGAGGTGAAGCTCCAACAACAACAACAACCCCATCCTCCTCATTTACAATTATAATATATTTTTTCATTAGCTCACTTGGTTGAAAATTGTTTTATTTAGTAAGTGGTTTTGAGTTCAAGTCTCTTATTTTTTAAGTTATTTTTTGAAAAAGTTCACGCATTCATTGTAAAGTGCATTTCACTTAAATTAATTATTTTTTGAAAAATTTCATGTATTCATTTTAAAGTGCATTTCACTTAAATTAATTACTTTTTGAAAAAGTTTATGCATTTGTTATAAAGTGTATTTCACTTAAATTAATTATTTTTTGAAAAACTTCATGCATTAATTGTAAAATGCACTTCACTTAAATTATAAAATTGAATCACTATAAAGTAGCTCTAATATTCATTTTTAGTTGTTTTTTTGAAAAATTTCATACATCCATTCTAAAGTGCATTTTGTTAGAGAAATAGGATCGCAGAGCAATAAAATAAAACAAATGTGGAAATAAAACATAGAAGATGCACAATACAATAGAGACACAGATATACGTGGTTCACCCGGTGTGAGCTACATCCACTAGAGAAATTGCCAGATCTTTTCTTTTATTATATAAAAAAATGAAGGGATACAACCTACAACTCAACCAATGTAACTTCATCTTCCTCCTCTCACAATCTCCTCTCTCATAATACAATAATCACACACATGCACAACAACAATACAATTCCCTCATAAAATAGGGTTTCCTTCTAGGGAAAAAATTCCTAAAATAACTTCTACCGTCAGATCTGGGACCTTATAATGAATGATCCAAATTGACTATGAAATTACAATATTTTACAAGGCAAATTTTCTCAATATTTCACTTCGGGGGCGCTTCCCTCGAATCCCCTGCCAATGGGGGGGGGGGCTACAAAAATTGTCGCCACCCCTCCCTGGACCCCCCTGGTGACATCTGTAGGGGGGGAATCTCCCCCACACCCCCTGTTAGGGAATGAGGTCCATACACGGTTGAAACAAACCTATGAATCAGGAAGATAATCAGGCTCCACAACCAACACATTTCACTTAAATTATAAAAGTGAATCACCATAAAGTAGTTTTAATATTAATTTTTAGTTATTTTTTTGCATGTAACTTTAATTTATAAAGTAACTTCATTATAAAACTGATACTCGTTTATTTTATAAAAGTGGATCACTTCATAAGTAACTTAGTTGTAAAAGTGAGCTTATAGGTAAAGTTAGAGAAGGAAGAGAATTTTGTACATCCATCACCATGTGGACCAACTTCTACCCGTCACATGGTTCTTTGGTTTCCATTTATGCGTTTTCTTACAAATGGTATAACTTTCACATCCGAAGTCCGTTTTCAGTGCGAGTTTTTTTAAACGACTTTTTTTTTTGAGAGATTTCCATCTAGGTAGTGAGTTTCATATTTTTAATCCATATTTTTTTTCATATTTTAATATGGCTTCACCAAGCAATAATGTTTTTACTAGTACCAACTAATTTTCATGGAAATCCCATATCGAGGATGTAGTAAGAAGTAAATGATTGTACCAAATTACCTTGGAAACAAAACAAACCCCCTATGATGATGAAAAGAAATACAAATGGAATAACAAGAATGATGAAGCACATAGACTAATCAAAATTTCCATCTCTCTTGATTTAAGGTTTCACATTCAAGGAATTGATGGCCTAGAAAAAGATTGAGAAAAACTTGAAGATTTGTTTGACATTGTGATAAAATCCCACAAGATTGAAAATGAATTAATGAAAAGTCCCAATGATTTTCCTTGCATTGAATATTATTTATCTAAGTTCAAAACACTTATAATTTTATGTAAATATTTTCAAATTGATCTAGGTGGATATCGGTGTCCACCCACCTTTTCCAACTAGCTCAAAACAATTTTCTGACAATTTTGGCAATTTACTATTTTTAGCAGTTTTTAACTTATCGGGCTAGTTTGAGGGCCTAAATGACCATTTTTTCAATATCGAGAACCTATATGATAGAAGAAGGCTCTAATAGAGCTCTGTAAATAAATCTCCTCATCAATACCTTTCCAATGAGCTATCTTTTGCCCTAAACGAAGATCATATGCAAAAGTTATGACCTCGAGAAGTTAATTTACTAACTTACCCCAACAGGGCCCACATGACTTGTGGCGCTTCATCTCCTACGGTTAGGTTTTTTGATGTCTATTGTTTTGAAATTCATCCTTATTGTAAAAATGCCTTCAGAGTGTCATTGTACTCATCTTATTGTGAATGAGCGTAGCCGCCACATCTCTTCTCTGAGATAAGATGCCACCATTCTAGCAAGCTTGTTTTCAATTTGCATTTTATAGTTTTCAACATATTACTTATTTAATAGAATTCAAGTTTTATTGTATCTCTACTATTTTTCACTATGTCTCTATGTTAACATTATAAATCCATTGTTTCATTTCATTCCTCTCATAAATATGGATCAGTGGTATCAGAGAGGTCTTCTCCTTCTCGTCTTTTAATGCATGTCCCCGATGCGGTCAGGGTATAGAGAGTTGGGTCTCGAGCTTGTTTCTCTTGAGGAAAACTACTCTCGCATGCCCAAGAAAACTCCCATGGAGGGAAAAATTAAATACGATGGGATAGGAGATCCTTTTAAAATGGTGCTCAAGGAATCCCTTCCACAACAAAGGGACAAGATGATGGACAGGTTCGTACAAATCCTTCGACAGTTGCCGACAAGTGACACATCCACCTCAAGTGGAAGCGCTACCTCCTTCAAGGTACATATCAATTTTTATATTCCTATATTTGAAGGTCAAATAGATGTGGATGTCGTAGATAAATGGTTAAACCTTCTAGAAGGGTATTTTTTTGTCCACAACATTTCCGATAGAGAAAATATTATATTTTCGCTTCTTAATGTTGTCCCCCATGTCAAATATTGGTGGGAGAATTTCTGGGGGGGAAATGAAACAAAAGGATCCACATTATTTGCAGTTGTACACACTTGGGATTCCTTTAGGGATGTTATTAAGGAACAATACTACCCTGTTGGAATTTATGACGACTTGTATACAAGATGGACCACATTGCGGCAGGAAAGAGACCAAACAATCCCAATGTTCACCAATGTTTTCCATACCTTGCACACCAAGTTGGGTATCAAATATTCTGAGTGACATCTGGTTCTCAAGTACCGTGGTGATATGTATAGATAAATCCATACAGAAATGGATTTTTTGGACATCTCATCCTTTGGCACGACCTATCGGTATGCCGTCAAAATCGAGCAGAAGCATAAACAAAAGACGTGACAGTTTAGGTCTGGGAACCCCTCACAATAGAAGTAGGGAAGGGAATCCCTAACTCGCAAAACAAATGACAAAGAAAATATGGGCAACCTCATGACAACTAGTCCAAGCCGCAATCAAAGAAGGATAATGGGAAGACGCAGAAAGATACCAAGAAGTGGTGTGACTTCCATAAGAGCCCTGGCATAACACTGTTGATTGTCACTCAAAGCAGTCATTAGTGTCTAAAGTAAAAGACTCTAAATCATATGCGGGTTCTGAATCTGAGTCAAAACCATAGAAGGGGAGACAAATTATGGACGTGGAACCTAGTGCCACCATTGCTACCACCAAGATCCATCCCAGTGAACCTGATGAGCCAAAGGAAGGTGAGCACCTCTTTCATTCATAGATGTGGGTGAAAGGAACTCCACTGCACTTCATCATTGATAGTGGTATCCAGAAGAACCTCATCTCAACAAAGTTTGTCAAGTGGCTAGCCCTGCCTATAATGCTAGACCAACAACCCTACACCATCGGATGGATCCATCAAGGAAGCAATCTTCGTGTCATCCAACAATGTCGCATGTTGTACAACATCAATCCATTCAAATATGAGGTATTTTGTGATGTTTCTCCCCTTGAATTTTGTGATGCTCTTTTGGGACAACCTTATTTATGGAAACGTCATGTTGTATATGAGTCTAGGCCTAACAGTGTTATTATTACTTTGAACATGAAATTGTATAGGATACCCGAGGTAGTCCAACCTAGTGATATTTCCTTGATCTATGCCAAGTAATGCAGGAAAGTCATTTTTCAGATCGAGAATTTTTTCTTCTTCATTATTCANGATAAATGGTTAAACCTTCTAGAAGGGTATTTTTTTGTCCACAACATTTCCGATAGAGAAAATATTATATTTTCGCTTCTTAATGTTGTCCCCCATGTCAAATATTGGTGGGAGACTTTCTGGGGGGGAAATGAAACAAAAGGATCCACATTATTTGTAGTTGCAAACACTTAGGATTCCTTTAGGGATGTTATTAAGGAACAATACTACCCTGTTGGAATTTATGACGACTTGTATACAAGATGGACCACATTGCGGCAGGAAAGAGACCAAACAATCCCAGTGTTCACCAATGTTTTCCATACCTTGCACACCAAGTTGGGTATCAAATATTCTGAGCGACATCTGGTGCTCAAGTACCGTGGTGATATGTATAGATAAATCCATACAGAAATGGATTTTTTGGACATCTCATCCTTTGGCATGACCTATCGGTATGCCGTCAAAATCGAGCAGAAGCGTAAACAAAAGACGTGATCGTTTGGGTCTGGGAATCCCTCACAATAGAAGTAGGGAAGGGAATCCCTAACTCGCAAAACAAATCACAAAGAAAATATGGGCAACCTCATGACAACTAGTCCAAGCTGCAATCAAAGAAGGATAATGGGAAGACGCAGAAAGATACCAGGAAGTGGTGTGACTTCCATAAGAGCCCCGGCATAACACTGTTGATTGTCACTCAAAGCAGTCATTAGTGTCTAAAGTAAAAGACTCTAAATCATATGCGGGTTCAGAATCTGAGTCAAAACCATAGAAGGGGAGACAAATTATGGATGTGGAACCTAGTGCCACCGTTGCTACCACCAAGATCCATCCCGGTGAACCTGATGAGCCAGAGGAAGGTGAGCACCTCTTTCATTCATAGATGTGGGTGAAAGGAACTCCACTGCACTTCATCATTGATAGTGGTATCCAGAAGAACCTCATCTCAACAGAGTTTGTCAAGTGGCTAGCCCTGCCTACAATGCCAGACCAACAACCCTACACCATCGGATGGATCCATCAAGGAAGCGATCTTCGTGTCATCCAACAATGTCGCATGTTGTACAACATCAATCCATTCAAATATGAGGTATTTTGTGATGTTTCTCCCCTTGAATTTTGTGATGTTCTTTTGGGCCAACCTTATTTATGGAAACGTCATGTTGTATATGAGTCTAGGCCTCACAGTGTTATTATTACTTTGAACAGGAAATTGTATAGGATACCTGAGGTAGTCCAACCTAGTGATATTTCCTTGATCTATGACAAGTAATGCAGGAAAGTCATTTTTCAGATCGAGAATTTTTTCTTCTTCATTATTCACTCTCAGAGTGAGCGAAAGGTTGCAGCCACATCCATGGCCTCTGCGACCGACCTGTCCATGCAACAGAAGAAAGTGGATAAGGTTGTGGAGGAATACAAAGACATCTTCTCATCACCTACTAGACTACCTCTTCACTGTCAGGTCAAGCATCCCATTGATGTAACCCTCGACACACTGCTACCAAATGGGCCAGCGTATCATCACTCTCTGCTAGAAAATGAGGAGATCAATCATCATGTCCAATAAATTCTCCACAATGGGCACATCTAACCCAACTCATCACCTTATGGAAGCCAAATCATGTTGGTCTAGAAGAAAGATGAGACCTGGCGACTCTGCATTGATTACCGAGCTCTAAAAAAATCACAGTTAGGAACTAGTACATGATTCCCCGAATCGACAATCTCCTTAATCAGCTCAAGGAGGCCAAATACTTTAGTAACATTGATTTGAATTCTGGATACCATCAGGTCTCAATAGAACAAAAATATGTATGGAAAACTTCCTTCAAGTCAAAAGGTCTTTTTGAATGGTTGGTCATGCCCTTTTCTTTGACGAATGCCCCAAAAAAATTCATGAGGTTGATGGTCGATATCATGTGTACTTTCACTAATTCTTTTGTGGTGGTGTATCTAGATGACATCCTCATCTACAAAAAGACTTGGGTAGGACACTTGCAGCATATTCAATAGGTTCTACACACCCTGTGGTAGCACAAGCTATATGCCAACTTGGAAAAGTGATCCTTCGACATGGACAAGGTCCAATACTTAGGATACATTGTTTAAGATATATGGTGTGCATGTTGATCCAGCCAAGATCCAAGTCATCCGTGACTGGCCAACCCCAACCATGCTCATTGAGCTTTAGATCTTCTTAGTCCTTGCCAATTTCTATCACAGGTTCGTGTTTGGATTCTCCCATACTGCATGGGCCCTCGGTCAAATAACCAGAGGTGGTGGTAAGGAAAAACATTTGTGGGGTTTGTCCCAACAATTTTTTTTCGATGATCTAAAGAAACTCTTGTGTTCAACACCATTTCTCTCATTACCTAACCTGTAATATCTCTTTGAGATTGAGACAAACACTTTAGACTATATTGTGGGCATAGTCCTCACTCAGCATGACCACCCTGTGGCCTATCATAGTGAGAAACTATCAGATGTCATATGTAAGTACCCTACTTACGACAAAGAAATGTACTCCATTGTGAAAGCCTTCTGCTAGTGGAGGAATTAGATTCTCTGGAAGGAGACATCCATCCACATTAATATTAAGCCACTATAGTTCATGCAGACATAAGGAAAATTGAAGAATGACTGCCATCAGAAGTGGTCCACATATTTGCAGCAGTTCGACCTCAACCTCAAGTATAAAAAATGAAGTACCAACCAATTCGTTGATTTCCTTAGCCAACCTCCAGTCATGAAACTTACTACAGTGTTAGACTCTTGTGGCTATGAGACCTCGGGGTGGCCCCACCTCTATGAGATAGATCCTAACTTCGATAAAACCTACAAGATGTTGGGTGCCAACACAACTACCAATAATTTTCATATTCAAGACGGGATGATGTGCCATATGGTTTATCTCTATGTTTCATCAAGTGAGAGAGTGAAGCTAATTTTGGAAGCCCACTACAATCAGGTGGTAGGACACTTCGGCATGGAAAAGACAATGGCAATGTTGCAACATAATTTCTACTGGCTGAAACTTCAACAAGATATGAGCAAGTATATCTGGTCCTACACTTCCCGCGCTATTGCCAAACCGATCATCAAGAAACAAGGAATGTACACTCCTCTTCCTATTCCTAACAGGCCCTGCGAATCCATCTCAATGGACTACATGTTGGGCCTCCCTTCCACCAAGTGGGGAAATGACTATGTTTTTATTGTTGTTGATCGCTTTTCTAAGATGGCAATTTTGGGTGTTTGCAAGAAGAGCATCACAGTGGATGACATTGCCAAGATTTTATTTGCACAAGTGTTGGTACACTTTGGAATCCCACAAACCATTATCTCATATCCGGATAGCCAGTTCCTCAACACATTCTGGTCGAGCCTCTAGTCACTGATGGACGCCAAGCTCACCAAGTCCACTGCCTTCCACCCCCATATGGATGGACAAACTGAGGTCATCAACCAGATGATCATGCACATCCTCCTCATGTAAAATTACAATCACCCTCACACCTGTGATGAGAGTCTTCCCTATGTTAAGCACAACTACAACAGAGCCATACATATCTCAATTGACCACAACCCCTTTTAGGTGGGGTTGGGATTTCAACCATTGAGTCCCATGGATGTTGCACTACCCCTTGCGGCAACCCAGGAAGACTCGTCGCATGCTCCAGCTACAACTGAAAAAGACACTAGTTTCATTGAGTGGTTCCAGCACATCTGCCAACAGGTTCAGGATATTCTTTAGAAGTCCAATGCCAAGTACAAGCAACACCATGATCAACATCGGGTGCCGCACTAGTTTCAGGTGGGATACAAAGTTTGGTTGCACTTGCAGAAAGAACGCCTTACATGGCCTCATCCACTTCATTATGGGCCTTAAACCATTACCAAGGCTATGGGTGACAATGATTTTGAGCTCAACTTGCCCCCCTTCCTTTCTTGCACCCAATGTTCAATGTGGACCTCCTTCGGCCTTATTTTTCACCATTATTGGACACCTCAAAGATAGAAAAACAGTTGAAACCAATAGAGTTCAACCATGATTGCATGGAAAATCAATCCATTTATCATATCATGGACACACATGTCAAGGGAACTCACTAGTAGAGGATCCAACATTATCAGGTTGTCAAAGCATGGAAGCTCTTGCACCAAGGAAAGTGGCTCACCCGGGGCAAAATTCAACATAAATTTCCTCATATGATGGGGGCACTCAACACAATGGATACCATTGCTTCCTAATGAGGGGGGGATTGATCCATGTGGATATCGATTGTTAAGAACCAAATACTTTCATACAGAAACACCACAAAGATTCATAGAACAATATAGAAAACCACCANGATAAATGGTTAAACCTTCTAGAAGGGTATTTTTTTGTCCACAACATTTCCGATAGAGAAAATATTATATTTTCGCTTCTTAATGTTGTCCCCCATGTCAAATATTGGTGGGAGACTTTCTGGGGGGGAAATGAAACAAAAGGATCCACATTATTTGTAGTTGCAAACACTTAGGATTCCTTTAGGGATGTTATTAAGGAACAATACTACCCTGTTGGAATTTATGACGACTTGTATACAAGATGGACCACATTGCGGCAGGAAAGAGACCAAACAATCCCAGTGTTCACCAATGTTTTCCATACCTTGCACACCAAGTTGGGTATCAAATATTCTGAGCGACATCTGGTGCTCAAGTACCGTGGTGATATGTATAGATAAATCCATACAGAAATGGATTTTTTGGACATCTCATCCTTTGGCATGACCTATCGGTATGCCGTCAAAATCGAGCAGAAGCGTAAACAAAAGACGTGATCGTTTGGGTCTGGGAATCCCTCACAATAGAAGTAGGGAAGGGAATCCCTAACTCGCAAAACAAATCACAAAGAAAATATGGGCAACCTCATGACAACTAGTCCAAGCTGCAATCAAAGAAGGATAATGGGAAGACGCAGAAAGATACCAGGAAGTGGTGTGACTTCCATAAGAGCCCCGGCATAACACTGTTGATTGTCACTCAAAGCAGTCATTAGTGTCTAAAGTAAAAGACTCTAAATCATATGCGGGTTCAGAATCTGAGTCAAAACCATAGAAGGGGAGACAAATTATGGATGTGGAACCTAGTGCCACCGTTGCTACCACCAAGATCCATCCCGGTGAACCTGATGAGCCAGAGGAAGGTGAGCACCTCTTTCATTCATAGATGTGGGTGAAAGGAACTCCACTGCACTTCATCATTGATAGTGGTATCCAGAAGAACCTCATCTCAACAGAGTTTGTCAAGTGGCTAGCCCTGCCTACAATGCCAGACCAACAACCCTACACCATCGGATGGATCCATCAAGGAAGCGATCTTCGTGTCATCCAACAATGTCGCATGTTGTACAACATCAATCCATTCAAATATGAGGTATTTTGTGATGTTTCTCCCCTTGAATTTTGTGATGTTCTTTTGGGCCAACCTTATTTATGGAAACGTCATGTTGTATATGAGTCTAGGCCTCACAGTGTTATTATTACTTTGAACAGGAAATTGTATAGGATACCTGAGGTAGTCCAACCTAGTGATATTTCCTTGATCTATGACAAGTAATGCAGGAAAGTCATTTTTCAGATCGAGAATTTTTTCTTCTTCATTATTCACTCTCAGAGTGAGCGAAAGGTTGCAGCCACATCCATGGCCTCTGCGACCGACCTGTCCATGCAACAGAAGAAAGTGGATAAGGTTGTGGAGGAATACAAAGACATCTTCTCATCACCTACTAGACTACCTCTTCACTGTCAGGTCAAGCATCCCATTGATGTAACCCTCGACACACTGCTACCAAATGGGCCAGCGTATCATCACTCTCTGCTAGAAAATGAGGAGATCAATCATCATGTCCAATAAATTCTCCACAATGGGCACATCTAACCCAACTCATCACCTTATGGAAGCCAAATCATGTTGGTCTAGAAGAAAGATGAGACCTGGCGACTCTGCATTGATTACCGAGCTCTAAAAAAATCACAGTTAGGAACTAGTACATGATTCCCCGAATCGACAATCTCCTTAATCAGCTCAAGGAGGCCAAATACTTTAGTAACATTGATTTGAATTCTGGATACCATCAGGTCTCAATAGAACAAAAATATGTATGGAAAACTTCCTTCAAGTCAAAAGGTCTTTTTGAATGGTTGGTCATGCCCTTTTCTTTGACGAATGCCCCAAAAAAATTCATGAGGTTGATGGTCGATATCATGTGTACTTTCACTAATTCTTTTGTGGTGGTGTATCTAGATGACATCCTCATCTACAAAAAGACTTGGGTAGGACACTTGCAGCATATTCAATAGGTTCTACACACCCTGTGGTAGCACAAGCTATATGCCAACTTGGAAAAGTGATCCTTCGACATGGACAAGGTCCAATACTTAGGATACATTGTTTAAGATATATGGTGTGCATGTTGATCCAGCCAAGATCCAAGTCATCCGTGACTGGCCAACCCCAACCATGCTCATTGAGCTTTAGATCTTCTTAGTCCTTGCCAATTTCTATCACAGGTTCGTGTTTGGATTCTCCCATACTGCATGGGCCCTCGGTCAAATAACCAGAGGTGGTGGTAAGGAAAAACATTTGTGGGGTTTGTCCCAACAATTTTTTTTCGATGATCTAAAGAAACTCTTGTGTTCAACACCATTTCTCTCATTACCTAACCTGTAATATCTCTTTGAGATTGAGACAAACACTTTAGACTATATTGTGGGCATAGTCCTCACTCAGCATGACCACCCTGTGGCCTATCATAGTGAGAAACTATCAGATGTCATATGTAAGTACCCTACTTACGACAAAGAAATGTACTCCATTGTGAAAGCCTTCTGCTAGTGGAGGAATTAGATTCTCTGGAAGGAGACATCCATCCACATTAATATTAAGCCACTATAGTTCATGCAGACATAAGGAAAATTGAAGAATGACTGCCATCAGAAGTGGTCCACATATTTGCAGCAGTTCGACCTCAACCTCAAGTATAAAAAATGAAGTACCAACCAATTCGTTGATTTCCTTAGCCAACCTCCAGTCATGAAACTTACTACAGTGTTAGACTCTTGTGGCTATGAGACCTCGGGGTGGCCCCACCTCTATGAGATAGATCCTAACTTCGATAAAACCTACAAGATGTTGGGTGCCAACACAACTACCAATAATTTTCATATTCAAGACGGGATGATGTGCCATATGGTTTATCTCTATGTTTCATCAAGTGAGAGAGTGAAGCTAATTTTGGAAGCCCACTACAATCAGGTGGTAGGACACTTCGGCATGGAAAAGACAATGGCAATGTTGCAACATAATTTCTACTGGCTGAAACTTCAACAAGATATGAGCAAGTATATCTGGTCCTACACTTCCCGCGCTATTGCCAAACCGATCATCAAGAAACAAGGAATGTACACTCCTCTTCCTATTCCTAACAGGCCCTGCGAATCCATCTCAATGGACTACATGTTGGGCCTCCCTTCCACCAAGTGGGGAAATGACTATGTTTTTATTGTTGTTGATCGCTTTTCTAAGATGGCAATTTTGGGTGTTTGCAAGAAGAGCATCACAGTGGATGACATTGCCAAGATTTTATTTGCACAAGTGTTGGTACACTTTGGAATCCCACAAACCATTATCTCATATCCGGATAGCCAGTTCCTCAACACATTCTGGTCGAGCCTCTAGTCACTGATGGACGCCAAGCTCACCAAGTCCACTGCCTTCCACCCCCATATGGATGGACAAACTGGGGTCATCAACCAGATGATCATGCACATCCTCCTCATGTAAAATTACAATCACCCTCACACCTGTGATGAGAGTCTTCCCTATGTTAAGAAAAACTACAACAGAGCCATACATATCTCAATTGACCACAACCCCTTTTAGGTGGGGTTGGGATTTCAACCATTGAGTCACATGGATGTTGCACTACCCCTTGCGGCAACTCAGGAAGACTCGTCGCATGCTCCAACTACAACTGAAAAAGACACTAGTTTCATTGAGTGGTTCCAGCACATCTGCCAACAGGTTCGGATATTCTTTAGAAGTCCAATGCCAAGTACAAGCAGCGCCATGATCAACATCAGGTGCCGCACTAGTTTCAGGTGGGATACAAAGTTTGGTTGCACTTGTAGAAAGAACACCTTACATGGCCTCATCCACTTCATTATGGGCCTTAAACCATTACCAAGGCTATGGGTGACAATGATTTTGAGCTCAACTTGCCCCTCTTCCTTGTCTTGCACCCAATGTTCAATGTGGACCTCCTTCGGCCTTATTTTTCACCATTATTGGACACCTCAAAGATAGAAAAACAGTTGAAACCAATAGATTTCAACCATGATTGCATGGAAGAGCAATCCATTTATCATATCATGGACACACATGTCAAGGGAACTCACTAGTAGAGGATCCAACGTTATCAGGTTGTCAAAGCATGGAAGCTCTTGCACCAAGGAAAGTGGCTCACCCGGGGCCAAATTCAACATAAATTTCCTCATATGATGGGGGAACTCAACACAATGGAGACCATTGCTTCCTAATGAGGGGGGGATTGATCCATGTGGATATCGATTGTTAAGAACCAAATACTTTCATACAGAAACACCACAAAGATTCATAGAACAATATAGAAAACCACCAGTTTATTATAGAAAAACCCATGGGGTAAGGGAAACACCATACAATGGATCCTATTATGGAAGGGATCCTCTCCTGTTCACTTGCCTCTTTGAGGGAGCATCCTCCTATTGAGATACCACTCAAATACAATATTTTTCTTGATATCCCATTACATTGCTTGAACCCCTTTATATAGTGCTACCATCACCTAAGAACATTCTAGAGGAGGAATCTTCTAGAAGTA
>JZKD02S1875625.1:17348-31726 GCA_000966675.3 Picea glauca
GAATTCTATGTAAATATCTCAGCAGATAATAAAGTGTATAGTCAGTTTGTTCTCTTATTTCTATGTAAATCATTTTCTTTTGCTTCTACTGGAATATGCTATGCTACTATAGGATATATGTATGTATTTTTTTGCTGAGAGGGATGCAATGTAGGGTATGTTGTAGTATTTTCCACAGACTTATTCAAGTCTTTAATTCATATTTAGAAAGATTTTATGAATATTGAGTTATTCATCCACTGTTAGTTATATTAAAGATCAGGGTGCTCTTTTATTGTCTTACATTTTTGTTTCTCACACTATATCTTTCCACTTCTCTATAACATTATAATTGATCTAAGATCTATTAGTATGACCTACTGCCCATAGAATGTTGAGACATGGTTATTGTTTTTAATGAACTCCAAGCCCAATGGCTAGCTACTGACTTGTAGTCATCTCACTATCTTCATATTGATCCTACCACTATCAAACATTTTAAAATCTAAACCCTTATTGGGAATTTTTGAAGCAAGGTGTGCTAGGCTTAACTCAATTGAAGTATTGAGTCAACTTATAGTGCTAACAAGTACCATCATCCATAGGTATATCAATACTAGTCAAATCCATCTGTAATGTGTCACCCAATGTTGCAGCAAACTTCTGAGACAATAACAATCCCCATACATTGGGGACGTATACAACCACAATTTCCATCACAAGAACTATCTTTGGATATTGATTAAGGTAGACCTTGACATTATCTACTACACCATGAGTTGGAATGGACCTAGATTCAATCCCGCATAGATTCTTGTAAGGCCTTGTAGTCTCCAAACCCAACTGCTTCATCACCCTTAAGGACATGATATTTTCACCTGCACCTGATTCAAGCATACAATTATTCAAGAGCTTATTATTTACCTATAATGACATGAAGAATGGTGGGTGATCATCATATTTCAATCTAAAATTATTCTCTTGTAACATTATAGTAGGGTCCAAAAGTTCCCCTTGTACCTTGAAGAAATTCTCAACCTTGTTTTTCATCGAAGGAATATTTATGATCTCTTTCATAGGTACAGGTACGTTGATATTTTCCAAGACACTGTCTATGTCATTATTTAATTATGATTCCTTTGGAAAAGTGGGGCTAGGAGGAGGTCTACTTGTTGGTGGAGGAGGAAGGCCCTATTGATGGAGTGAGATTGTGGGGCATTTCTTCCTCTTTTGTACACTTGTAATTCCTTCTTCCTAAGTTTGTCCCTCATTTCCTCAGCCATATTTTTTATAAATTCCATTCTATCCCTCCTAGATGCTTCCCTTTTGCTTTCCTCAAGTTGTTCAAATGTGATATTAAGGCATACTTGAGGAGATATCGTAAATATGTGGTTGATGTTGTCAAAGGGATTCATTTTATTGGGATCCCTATTATTCCTTGGGCACTCATACTCCTAATGTGAGTCTCCACAAGTCAAGCACCAATGTGTTTCCACATGACTTATAACATTGGAAGGATATAGAGTATTTGAGACCCTTTGTTTGTTTGAAGGCATAGGTTTCCATGCTTGATTAGGCCTTTGGGGTTGTCCACTAAAAGGACGATTGGGGGATTATGACAGTTCTCTTTCCAAATCAGTGATTCTATTCATTATCAAGGTTTGGTTGTTGGAGAACTCATTCATAGTTTCTTCAAGCCATACCCATGGAGTGATAGTATCTTGGGTGGGCTGAATATTGTTCACTATCCTTGGTTTGGTATCATCCTCGGCTCTTGAGGAATAAAAAGGATCTACCCTGCATGACGAAATATTAGCCTCAATTTTCATATCCATTTCCTTGGCTTCATGGATTTTCTTTAGACCCTTGTCTTTGAGCAATTATCCAAAATTTCGATGGAAATATTTAATGTAGAGGAAGAGAAGATAATCTTCCCTAGGGTGATGGATTTTAGGGATTTGTAGAAGAAACTTTTCAAACTTGGAATTAAATTCTCTGACAATTTCATTCTTTTATTTTATGATTTGTGTAAGTTGAGTCAACAACATGCTTGTATACTATTTAGTACTCCACCTATTAAGAAAGGTTTCCACGAGTTGATCCATAGTCTTTATGATCTTATAAGGGAGACTATCATACCATATCCTAGAAGCATCAATAGGAGTAGTCGAGAAAAGTTTCCTTACTAAATCTTTAGGGTCGTCACTCATAGGATAAAGTTGAGAGAAGGCCCAAAAAGTACTCATATGCTCTTCAAAAATGGTCACATCATTACCAGTAAAATTAGGCAACCACTTCTCATACTTTGGAGACATCTATCAAGGGTATTCAGGGATAGTCATCATATCCAAGGGCTTGAAGTGTTTGGATTCCCATTGTTTTTGAGCCATTGTAGGAAAAGGAAGGTTTGCACCATATAAGAATTTCACCACAGGTGAATTGTGGGGAACCCTTTTCTTGTAGGTCTTAGGAGGCTTAGAATATCTCCTTGAACTTTGTGGAGTCGCCAGATGATTACCCTTAGATCATCAAAGGAAGGTGAGGGAATCATCCTTGGTGGAATCTCCAGGTAAACTTGAGATAAAAATGATCTATATGGATATCGATGGCCACCCACATTTTTCAACTATCTCAAAACAGTTTTCTGACAATTTTGGCAATTTACTATTTTTAGCAATTTTAACTTCCAAGGCCATTTTGAGGGCTTAAATGAAGGTTTTTCGGAATCAAGATCCTCAATGATAGTTGAAGGCATGATTGAGTCTCCAAAATGAATCTCCTCCACGATACCTTTCAAACAGGCTATCACACACCTAAAACAGAGATCGTATGCAAACGTTACGACCCCGGGAAGTTGATGTACTAACTTACCCAAACGGGGCCCACATGACTTTTGGCACTTCATCTCCTAGGGTTAGGTTTTTGGATGTCTGGGGTTTTTGGAATTATTGCTTATTGTAAAAAGGCCTTCAAAGCCTCATTGTAACCTTCTTCTTGTGAATGTGCATTGTCGTCACATCTCTTCTCAGAGATAAGTCGCCACCATTCTAGCAAGCTTGTTTCCGCTGCATTTTACAGTTTCATCTTATTTCGTTATTGAATAGAAAACTAGTTTTACTTTATCTCTGTCATTTTGTGTTAAGCACATGTTAATAATATGTATTCATTTCATTCTGCTCATAAAATCTAGATCATTGGTATCAGAGCGGTCTGCTCCTTGTCATCTTAATGCATGTCCCCAACGAGGTCGGAGTACAAAGAGTTGGGTCTCAAGCTTGTTTCTCTTGATGAAAGAAGATCTCGCACGCCCAAGCAACCTCCCATGGCAGGAGAAAAGAAATATGACGGGACAGGAGATCCTTTCAAACTGTTGATTGAGGAATCCCTCATGCAACAAAGGAACAAGATGATGGATAGTTTCGCACAAATCCTTCAGCGGCTACCAACATGCAACGCATCTTCTTCGAACAGAAGTGTTGCACCCTTCAAGGTACAAATAAACTTCGATATTCCTATATTTGAAGGGCATATAGATGTAGATGTTGTAGACAAGTGGTTGAATCTACTAGAAGGGTATTTTTCTATCCATAACTTTTCGAATAAAGAAAAGATTACTTTTGCGCTCTTCAAAGCCATTCCCCATGTCAAATATTGGTGGGAAAATTTCTGTGAGCAAAAGGAAACAGAGGAAACCTCATTATTTTCAATCATGGCCACCTGGGAATCTTTCAGGGATGTTATTAAGGAACAATACTACCCTATCGGAAGTTATGACGACCTGTATACCAAATGGACCACACTGTGGCAAGAAAGAGACCAAGCAGTGCCAGATTTCACAAATATCTTCCATACCTTGTGCACCAAGTTGGGTATCAAAGATTCAGAACGACATATGGTGCTCAAGTATCGCGGTGCTTTGCATAGATACATCCAGACTGAAATGGAATTTCTGGACATCTCATCCTTGGGCACGGCCTACCGATATGCCATCAAAATCGAGCAGAAGCTCAAACAAAAGACATGGCAATTTGAGCCTGGGAACCACTCACAACAAAAGCTAGGAAAGGGTGGCCCCAACCCACCGAACAAAGGAAAAAGCAAAGATGGACAGTATCAGGACAACTAGTCCAAGTCGCAAGCAAAGAAGGACACTAGAAAGACAAATAAAGATACCGGGAAGTGGTGCGACTTCCATAAGAGCCCTTGGCATAACATTGTTGACTATCGCTCAAAGAAGTTGCTAGTGGTCGAAGTGAAAGCCTCTAAATCAGATGTAGATTATGACTCTGAGCCAGAACCAGAAAGGGGAAGACAGATCATTGATGCGGAACCTAATGCCACCATTGCTACCACCAAACTCCATCCTGGTGAACCAGATGAGCCAGAAGAAGGAGAATGCCTCTTCAATTCACAGATGTGGGTAAAAGGCACCCCGCTACACTTCATCGTTGATAGCGGTAGCTAGAAGAACCTCATCTCAGCAGAGGTCGTCAAGCGACTAGCCCTACCAACAATGTCGCACCCACAACCATACACCATTGGATGGCTCTGCCAAGGAAGTGATCTCCGTGTCAACCAATAGTGTCGACTGTCATACGGCATCAAGCCCTTCAAAGATGAGGTATTGTGTGATGTTGCTCCTCTCGAAGTTTGTGATGTTCTTTTGGGCCAACCTTATTTATGGAAATGTCATGTTGTATATGAGTCTAGGCCTCGTAGTGTTATTATTACTTTGAACAGGAAATTGTACAGGATACCTGAGGCAATCCCACCTAGTGTTATTTCCTTGATCTCTGCTAAGAAATGCAGGAAGGTCATCTCTCAGATGGGGAAGTTTTTCTTCTTTTTGATTCACTCTCAGAATAAGCGAAAGATCACAGCCACATCTAGGGTCTTTGTGGTCGACCTCTCCACACAGCAGAAGCAAGTAGATAAGGTCATGGAAGAATACTTGGATATCTTCTCCTCACCTACAGGGGTACCTCTGCACTACCAGCTCAAGCACCCCATCGATCTGACCCCCGGCTCATTGCTACCCAATGGGCCAGTCTATCGTCGCTTATTGTTAGAGAATGAGGAGATCAAGCGATAGATCCAAGAACTGATCCACAAGGGGCACATCCACCCCAGATCATCACCTTACGGGAGCCCAATCATGTTGGTACAGAAGAAATATGGAACCTGGCGAATCTGTATTGATTACCGGGCTCTGAATAAAATCACAGTCAGAAACCGGTACCCGATTCCCCAAATCGATGACCTCCTTAATCAACTCACAGGGGAAAAATACTTTAGTAAGATCGATCTGAAGTCTGGCGACCACCAGGTCCTGATAGAACAGACATATGTATGGAAGACCGCCTTCAAGTCAAAGGAAGGCCTTTTTGAATGGTTTGTCATGCCCTTTGGTTTGACAAATGCTCCAGCCACTTTCATGAGGATGATGGACGATAGCCTGCGACCATTCACCAATAATTTTGTAGTGGTGTATCTGGATGACATTCCAATTTACAGCAAGACTTGGGCTGAACACTTGCAGCATATTCAGTAGGTTCTCCACAACCTACGGCAGCACAAGCTATACGCCAACTTGGAAAAATGCTCCTTGGGCATGGACAAGGTCCATTACCTGGGCTACATCATTGATCAGCATGGCGTACATGTGGATCCAACCAAGATCCAAGTCATCCATGACTGGCCATCCCCAACAACACTCACTGAGTTTCGAAGTTTCTTGGGCCTTGCCAATTTCTACCGCAGGTTCGTGTTGGGTTTCTCTCATATTGCATGGGCCCTCAGCCAAATAAATAGGGATGGTGGTAAGGCGAAATTTTTGTGGGGCCGGTCCCAACAACAAGCTTTCGATGATTTGAAGCAACGCTTGTGCTCAGCCCCAGTACTTTCACTACCAGACCTGCAACATCCTTTTGAGATTGAGATAGATGCTTCATACTATGTTGTGGGTGTTGTTCTCACTCAGCACGGCCACCCCGTGGCCTATCATAGTGAGACACTGTCAGATACTATCCGTAAGTACCCTACTTATGACAAATAAATGTACTTCATTGTCGAAGCATGCCGCCAGTGGAGACTTTACATTCTTGAGAAGAAGATAGTCATCCACACTAATCATAAGCCACTGCAGTTCATGCAGACACAGGGAAAATTGCAGAATGACCACCATCAAAAGTGGTCCACATACTTGCAGCAATTCCACCTCAACATCGAGTATAAAAAACGAAGCACCAATCGTGTCGTTGATTGCCTCAATAGACTGCCAATCGCGACACTCACCACTGTGCTAGACTCTTGCGGCCATGAGACATATGGATGGCCCCAACTCTATGAGACAAACCCTGACTTCGCCACCACCTACCAAATGTTGGGTGCAAACACAATTGTCGATAATTTCCATCTTCAGGATCGGTTGTTGTGTCGTCTGGTCCATATCTTTGTTCCATCAAGTGAGTGAGCGAAGCTGATCTGGGAAGCCCACTACAGTCGGGTGGTAGGACACTTCGGCGTTGAAAATATAGTGGTGATGCTACAGAAACATTTCTACTGGCCGAAACTTCGACAGGAGGTCAACAAGTATATTAGGTCTTGCACTACCTGCGTTATTGCCAAACCGACCACTAAGAAACAGGGCATGTACACCCTTCTTCCTACTCCTGACAGGCCATGGGAATCCATCTCAATGGACTACATGTCATACCTCCCATCCACTAAGCGAGGAAATGACTGTGTTTTTGTGGTTGTTGATCGCTTTTCTAAGATGGCGATTATGGTTGCATGCAAGAAGAGCATCACAGCAGAGGCCACTGCCAAGCTCTTCTTTGAGCGAGTCTGGGTACATTTTGGAATCCCATAAACCATTGTATCATATTGGGATAGTCGATTTCTCAACATGTTCTGGTCGAGCCTCTAGACAATGTTGGACACCAAGCTCACTAAATCCACGGCCTTCCACCCCCAGACAGATGGCCAAACCAAGGTTGTAAATCGAATGATTGTGCATATCCTTCGCATGTATATTTCAAAGCACCCTCGCACATGGTATGAGATCCTTCCCTATGTCCATCATAGCTACAAACAAGCCCTTCATAGCTCAACCGGCCACAACCCCTTTCAAGTGGGGTTGGGATTCCAACCATTGGGACCCATAGATGTTGCACTTCCCCTTGCGGTCACCTCGACCGACTCATCTCCTTCTCCAATTGAAGCTGACAAAGCCACCCAGTTCATTGAGCGGATCCAGCACATTTACCAACAGGTTAAGGATATCCTACAGAAGTCCAATGACAAGTACAAACAGCACCATGATCAACATCAGGTGCAGCATAAGTTTCAGGTGGGCGACAAAGTTTGGTTGCACTTGCAGAAAGAATGCCTTACATGACCCCATCGGAAGCTTTTCCCACTCCGTTATGGGTCATACACTATAACCAAGGCCATGGGGGATAAATCTTTTGAGCTCAATATTCCTCCTTTCCTTGGTCTGCACCCAGTGTTCAACGTGGATCTCCTTCGCCCTTATTTCCCACCATTATTGTACACATCAGAAGTAGCAGAACAACTGAAACCAATAGAGATCAATACCGACTGCCTACAATAGGCATCCAATGATCATATTGTGGATAGACAAATCAAGGGCACTCAACAACAAAGGATCCAACTTTATCGAGTCATCAAAGCAGGGCAGCTCCTGCACCAAGGCAAGTGTCTCACCCGAGGCCAAATTCAGCAGAAATTTCCTCATCTGATGGGGGACCTCAACGCAATGGAGACCATTGCTTCCTACGGACTAAGGATTTATCGATATGGATATCGATGGCCACCCACCTTTTCCAACTGGCTCAAAACAATTTTATGACAATTTTGACAATTTACTATTTTTAGCAGTTTTAAATTTCGGGGCCTAAATGAAGGTTTTTCAGGATCGAGCTCCTCAATGATAGCCAAAGGAATTATTGATTCCCCAAAATGAATCTCCTCGACAATACCTTTTGAATGGTCTATCGCATGCCTAAAACGAAGATCGTATGCAAAAGTTACGACCCCGGGAAGTTGATGTACTAACTTACCCAAACGGGGCCCACATGACTTTTGGTGCTTCATCTCTTGGGGTTAGGTTTTTGGATGTCTAGGGTTTTTGGCATTCTTGATTATTTTAAAAAGGCCTTCAGAGCCTCATTGTAACCTTCTTCTTGCGAATGCGTGCTTCCATCACATCTCTTCTCAGAGATAAGCCGCCACCATTCCAACAAGCTTGTTTCCGCTGCATTTTACAGTTTCAGCTTATTTCGTTATTCAATAGAAAACTAGTTTTACTATATCTCTGTTATTTTGTGTTAAGCACCTATTAATAATCTATATTCATTTCATTCTGCTCATAAAATCTGGATCAGTGGTATCATAGCGGTCTACTCCTTGTTGTCTTAATGCATGTCCCCAACAAGGTCGGAGTATAAATAGTTGGGTCTCGAGCTTGTTTCTCTTGAGGAAAGAATTTGTCGGACACCCAAGAGACCTCCCATGGAAGGAGAAAAGAAATATGATGGGACAAGAGATCCTTTTAAACTGTTTATTAAGGAATTCCTCACACAACAGAGGAACGAGATGATGGATAGTTTCGTGCAAATCCTTCGACGGCTACCAACATGCGATGCATCTTCTTCGAACGGAGGCACCGCACCCTTCAAGGTACAAATAAACTTTGATATTCCTATATTTGAAGGTCAGATAGACGCAGATGTTGTAGACAAGTGGTTGAATCTACTAGAAGGGTATTTTCCTATCCATAACTTTTTGAATAAAGAAAATATTACTTTTTCACTCCTCAAAGTCGTTCCCCATGTCAAAGATTGGTGGGAAACTTTTTGTGAGCAAAAGGAAACAGAGGAAACCTCATTATTTTTAGTCACGGACACCTAGGAATCCCTCATAGATGCTATTAAGGAACAATACTACCCTGTCGGAAGTTATGACGACCTGTATACCAAATGGACCACACTGCGGCAAGAAAGAGACCAAGTAGTGCCAGATTTCACAAATATCTTCCATACCTTGCGCACCAAGTTGGGTATCAAAGATTCAGAGCGAAATCTGGTGCTCAAGTATCGCGGTGCTCTGCATAGATACATCCATACCGAAATGGAATTTCTGGACATCTCATCCTTGGGCACGACCTACCGATATGTCGTCAAAATTGAGCAGAAGCTCAAACAAAAGACGCGACAATTTGGGCCTGGGAACCCCTCACAACAAAAGCCAGAAAAGGGTTTCCCCAATCCACCGAAGAAAGGACAACGAAAATATGGACAGTATCAGGACAACCATTCCAAGATGTAAGCAAAGAAGGACACCGGAAAGACAAATAAAGATACCGGAAAGTGGTGCGACTTCCGTAAGAGCCCTTGGGTATAACACTGTTGAGTGTCGCTCAAAGTAGTCGCTGGTGGTTGAAGTGAAAGCCTCTGAATCAGATGTAGATTATGACTCTGATCTAGAACCAGAAAGGGGAAGATGGATCATTGACGTGGAACCCAATTCCACCATTGCTACCACCAAGCTCCAGCCTGGTAAACCAGACAAGCCAGAAGAAAGAGAGCGCCTCTTCCATTCATTGATGTGGGTAAAAGGCACCCCGCTGCACTTCATCGTTGATAGTGGTAGCTAGAATAACCTCATCTCAGCAAAGTTTGTCAAGCATCTAGCCTTGCCAACAATGTCGCACCCACAACCATACACCATTGGATGACTCCGCCAAGGAAGTGATCTCTGCATCAGCCAACAATGTCAATTGTCGTACGACATCAAGCCCTTCAAAGACGATGTATTGTGTGATGTTGCTCCTCTCGAAGTTTGTGATGTTCTTTTGGGCCAACCTTATTTATGGAAACGTCATGTTGTATATGAGTCTAGGCCTCATAGTGTTATTATTGCTTTGAACAGGAAATTGTACAGGATACCTAAGGAAGTCCCACCTAGTGTTATTTCCTTGATCTCTGCTAAGCAATGCAGGAAGGTCATCTCTCAAACGGGGAAGTTTGTATTCTTCATGATTCACTCTTAGAATAAGAGAAATATCATAGCCACATCTAGGGTCTCTGTGGCTGACCTCTCCACACAGCAGAAGCAAGTAGATAAGGTCGTGGAAGAATACTAAGATATCTTCTCCTCACCTACAGGGGTACCTCTGCACTGCCAGGTCAAGCACCCCATCGATCTGACCCCCAGCGCACCGCTACCCAATGGGCCAGTCTATCATCGCTCTTTGTTATAGAATGAGGAGATCAAGTGACAGATCCAAGAACTACTCCACAAGGGGCACATCTGCCCCAGCTCATCACCTTGTGGGAGCCCAATCATGCTGGTACGGAAGAAAAATGGAACCTGGTGACTCTGTATTGATTACCAGGCTCTGAATAAAATCACAGTCAGAAATCGATACCCGATTCCCCGAATCGATGACCTCTTTGATCAACTCATGGGGGCCAAATACTTCAGTAAGATTGATCTGAAGTCTGGCGACCACCAAGTCCCGATAGAACAGACAAATGTATGGAAGACCACCTTGAAGTCAAAGGAAGGCCTTTTTGAATGGTTGGTCATGCCCTTTGGTTTGAAAAATGCTCCATCCACTTTAATGAGGATGATGGACGATATCCTGTGACCATTCACCAATACTTTTGTAGTGGTGTATCTGGATGACATTCTAATTTACAGCAAGACTTGGGTCAAACACTTGCAGCATATTTAATAGGTTATGCACACCCTGCGTCAGCACAAGCTATACGCCAACTTGGAAAAATTCTCCTTCGGCATGGACAAGATCCATTACCTGGGCTACATCATTGATCAGCATGGCGTACATGTGGATCCAGCCAAGATCCAAGTCATCTGTGACTGGCTAGCCCCAACAACACTCACTGAGCTTCGGAGCTTTGGAGCTTCTTGGGCCTTGCCAATTTCTACCGCAGGATCGTGTTAGGTTTCTCCCATATTGCATGGGCCCTCAGCCAAATAAACAGGGGTGGTGGTAAGGTGAAATTTGTGTGGGGTCGATCCCAACAACAACCGTTCGATGATTTGAAGCAACGCCTATGTTGAACCCCAGTACTTTCACTACCAGACCTGCAACATCCTTTTGAGATCGAGACAGATGCTTCAGACTATGTTGTGGGCGTCTTTCTCACTCAGCATGGCCACCCTGTGGCCTATCATAGTGAGACATTGTCAGACACTATCTGTAAGTACCCTACTTACGACAAAGAAATGTACTCCATTTTGAAAGCATGCCGCCAGTGGAGACATTACATTCTTGGGAAGGAGACAGACATCCACACCAATCATAAGTCATTGCAGTTCATGTAAACACAAGTAAAATTGTAGAATGACCGCCATCAAAAGTGGTCCACATACTTGCAGCAATTCCACCTCAACATCAAGTATAAAACAGAAAGCATCGATCGCGTCATTGATTCCCTCAGTAGACCACCAGTCACGGCACTCACCACGGTGCTAGAATCTTGCGGCCATGAGACATCTGGATGGACCCAACTATATGAGACAGGCCCTGACTTTGCCACCACCTACCAAATGTTGGGTGCAAACACAATTGTCGATAATTTCCATCTTCAGGATCGGTTGTTGTGTCGTTTGGTCCATATATGTGTTCCATCAAGTGAGCGAGCGAAGATGATCTAGGAAGCCCACTACACTATGGTTGTAGGACACTTCGGCGTTGAAAATACAGTGGTGATGTTATAGAAACATTTCTACTGGCCGAAACTTTGACAAGAGGTCAACAAGTATATTAGGTCTTGCACTACCTGCGTTATTTCCAAACCGACCACTAAGAAACAGGACATGTACACCCTTCTTCCTACTCCTGACAGGCCATGGGAATCCATCTCAATGGACTACATGTCGGACCTCCCATCCACCAAGCGGGGAAATGACTATGTTTTGTGGTTGTTGATCGCTTTTCTAAGATGGCGATTATGGTTGCCTGCAAGAAGAGCATCACAGCAAAGGCCACTGCCAAGCTCTTCTTTGAGTGAGTCTGGGTACATTTTGGAATCCCATAAACCATTGTCTCATATTGGGATAGTCAATTTCTCAACATGTTCTGGTCAAGCCTCTAGTCAATGTTGGACACCAAGCTCACTAAATCCATGGCCTTCCACCCCCAGACAGATGGCCAAACTGAGGTTGTAAATTGAATGATTGTGCATATCCTTCGCATGTATGTTTCAAAGCACCCTCACACATGGGATGAGAGCCTTCCCTATGTCTAGCATACCTACAACTGAGCCCTTCATAGCTCAATCGGCCATAGCCCCTTTCAAGTGGGGCTTGGATTCCAACCATTGGGACCCATAGATGTTGCACTTCCCCTTGTTGTCACCTTGACCGACTCATCTCCTGCTCCAACTGAAGCTGACAAATCCACCTGGCTCATTGATTGGATCTAGCACATCTTCCAATAGGTTCAGGATATCCTACAGAAGTCCAATGACAAGTACAAATAGCGCCATGATCAACATCGGGTGTCGCATAAGTTTCAGGTGGGCGACAAAGTTTGGTTGCACTTGCAGAAAGAATGCCTTACAATATCCCATCAGAAGCTTTGCCCACTCCGTTATGGGCCATACACTATCACCAAGGTCGTGGGGGGATAATGCTTTTGAGCTCAACATTCCTCCTTTCCTTGGTCTACACCCAGTGTTCAACGTGGATCTCCCTCGCCCTTATTTCCCACCATTATTGGACACCTCAGAAGTAGCAGAACAACTGACACCAACAGAGCTCAACCTCAACTACCTACAATAGGCATCCAATGATCATATTGTGGATAGACAAATCAATGGCACTCGACAACAAAGGATCCATCTTTATCGAGTCATCAAAGTAGGGAAACTCCTGCACCAAGGCAAGTGTCTCACCCGAGGCCAAATTCAGCAGAAATTTCCTCATCTGATGGGGGACCTCAACGCAATGGAGACCACTGATTCCTAAGGAGGGAGGATTGATCCAAATGGATATCGGTGGCCACCCAACTTTTCCAACTGGCTCAAAATAGTTTTCTGACAATTTTGGCAATTTACTATTTTTAGCAGTTTTAACTTCTGGGGCCATTTTGAGGGCCTAAATGAAGGGTTTTTTGGGATCGAGCTCCTCAATGATAGTCAAAGGCATGATTGAGCCCCCAAAATGAATCTCCTTGACGATACCTTTCGAACGGGCTATCACATGCCTAAAACGGAGATCGTATACAAAAGTTATGACCCCATGAAGTTGATGTACTAACTTACCCAAACAAGGCCCACATGACTTTTGGTGCTTCATCTCCTAGGGTTGGGTTTTTGGATGTCTAGGGTTTTTGTTATTCTTGATTATTGTAAAAAGGCCTTTAGAGCCTCATTGTAACATTCTTCTTGTGAATGTGCGTTGTCGTCATATCTCTTCTCAGAGATAAGCTGCCACCATTCCAGCAAGCTTGTTTCCACTACATTTTACAGTTTCATCTTATTTTGTTATTGAATAGAAAACTAGTTTTACTGTATCTCTGTTATTTTTTGTTAAGCACCTGTTAATAATCTGTATTCATTTCGTTCCGCTCATAAAATCCGGATCAACAAAGTATTCAAGAAAAGTTTACCAAAATATATGTTATTGAGGAGAATGACTCAATCCGCCCCGTAAACGACGCCAAAACACTAGACAATGAAAATTTCTATGGCTATTATGAAATTGCAGCAATTGACAACAATACAACAACAATGAAATAATTATAACATCAATAATTATACTTTAGAATTGCAACAATTGACCATGAAAACTTAGCATTAACTCAGTAGAACGTTATTCAATTGACAAATGCAACTTCTAGATATATTAGTCCACCTTTATGAGAGTGTATGCGTATTCAGATGGATGTAGAAAACATTTGCACCAATAGCAAGTTTACTAGAGAGTTAGTGAGTGTTATTGTTAGAAAAGTTGGTAGGAAGCTTGAGAGATTTGAAAAGAGACTTTGTTGATCACTTTCACCATAAGAGAGCTTAGAGGCTAGTGTCTTTGAGGGATATGGAGTATTTACAACAACACTACAATATATTTTGGAGATGAAGCTAGCAAAGACTAAGAGGTAGGGCTTAAACTCTAAGGTGATATCACATTAGGTCTTTAGGGTTTAAGCCTCAAGGAGAAGGATTCCTAGAGTGCAAGCAATTTTGGAATCTAGCAATCTTTTCTCCCTTCTTAAGTACTTCAACTAGGTCACAATTAAGAGTATAGGGCCAAAATCCTAAAGTGATAGCACCTTAGGCCTTTAGGAGTCTAACCCTAGCTATGTGTGTGTGTGTGTGTGTGTTTGTTACATTAGTATTATT
>JZKD02S1875625.1:83515-99021 GCA_000966675.3 Picea glauca
TCTATGCATTCTCATCAAGGACAATACATATTATATTACATAAATCATCAGTCAATCAATCCTTTGACATCAATCAATCAAACCATTGGCATCAATGACAACATGATCCAACATTTACATTGTTCTAAATGAGGAGCGATTTGAGTGCCATTTGTCCCCATCATATCTTTGTACTCTCCATCATAGCTTTGTACTCTTTTCGATTGCAAAATTGTGTTGCATCTTCATTTGTCTGAATTTGCATAAAAATAAACATTGATTTCTCCTTTTTTTTTATAATGGACTTACTAAAATCAATTGTTATTAAAAATGGATTCGATGTGACATGGATTTCTTCTTGATGCATCTCGACCTCCTGCCCGTCGAATTATTGGGCACCTGCATCTTTTTTTTTTCTTGAAGCAATGTTAATTGTGGTAGTAGCATAATGTGTTAATTCTTAATTTAGGATTAAATTCTTAATTTGGTGATACTATAATTTAGGATTCATGTCTATTTGTGATATTATAATTTAGGATTCAATTCTTAATTTAGTTTTTTTTAATTGTGTAGTAAAATTTTATAATTTAAGATTCAATTCGTAATTTAGTTTTTTTTAATTGCGTAGTAAAATTTATTTATTGAATTTTAATGGTTTGGTCCATATTTATAAATATTATTATTAAATTTTGTATCCATCAAAAGATGTATTATTTTTAAATTTCATCATCATCCTCATATTTGTTATCATCTTTAAAATAAAATCATAACTTACAGATCATACATTTAATTATAGATTTTACTCTAAAATATATATAAAGTTTTTTAGTCTAAGAGAATTTACACTCTATCTCTCTTTTCAAAACTTGACTAGATATGGTATGCTAATAGATAGAATAGTTGCTAATAGATATGGTATGCTAATTAAGGGGTATGCTAGATATGGTATAGAATAGTTGACTACTAGTATATATATGGTATGGTATATTGTAGCATGTTTGATGTGGTTATATTTTCTCTTGCTCATTAGATCGCATATAATAATATAATTCTCAATATCAAATCATATTTCAACCAATCTGTTCTTGTTGATACATTAGGAAAATCATACATTTAATTTTAAATCATATATTTGGCTTCTTTGTTTTGGTTTCTATAATCTTCTTTTTACTTTTTATTTTTATTTTTATTTTCAATTTCCTTTTCTAATGTATTTAAACTTTAGAGTTTGATTTGTTTCATTTTTTTAATAATAATATTTTTTTATTTTTTTTCCATTTTTATAGAAGCAAAAGTTCTTCCATTGAACCAACACCTTTTAAAGAAAAAGGGAAGAGCAATGGGACAATTTTTTTATAAGGTGAGTATCTATAAGTTGATAGTGAGCAACAACAAAAGTAGTTTGCAAGTCATAATCAAATAAGTGCTTATTTGTTTTGTTTGCAAATAGATAAACATAAGGAAATGTAACAAATTTATGTATTTTTCAAGTGTTTATTTGTTTTGTTTGCAAATAGATAAACATAAGGAAATGTAATAAATTTACATATTTTTCAAGTGTGAGGGGATTGTTACATAATTTAAGTGTCATATATTCTACTATCATGTGTACTTTGTTTTATAATACCCCTCATTGGAACTGCCACATTTTGTGTACTCTATTTTAGAATACGTCTCCCTTATTGGAATTGTCACATTTTCTCTCTGTTAAGGATGAATATTGAGGTCTTGAAGATAGCTAAAGGAAAACCAAGCCAAGTTATGGAGAGAAAAATGGTGTCATAAGGACTCATGAAAGATTTAACCCACAAATGTTTAAGACAGAGCAAATGTTTCCATGACAAATTTTGAAATAAAATAATTTAACTACAATATTTTTCTGATTCTTATTAACAACATTAATATGAAAACCTTCCTTGATTTACTTTGGAATTCTCTCTAAGAGGGCGAATGTGAATGTTGAAGTAATGAAAGGGTGGTGTGAAGATAAGTAAGAAAAATGATTGAGAGTGGTTTTATGTAGGTAAATTGTTGTGTTTTTCTTTTTTGTTGCAAACACCCATATCATTTTGGTACATTGTAATAAACAAGAAGAATCCATCACATATGGACAACAAATAGATTTAGTACATAGCACATAATTATGAAGGACATTCACATATGCAAAATGTAGGCATACAATTAATGCATTATCCTGCATTTTTTGCATAACTTGAAATAAACATGGTGGAAAAGGTTGACTCGAAAACATTTTAGCAAAGACGTCATAACACTATATAAGTCACAATTATGAGTGAGATTGGAATAAGTATTAACCATGAAAATGGAATTATCGAAAAGTTTTAATTAAAATGAACTGACAAATTCAGACTTTAATTTTTAGTTCTTCTTAAGAGTCTTTCTTTTTTCTTTTACAAGTTTCTAATTAATTATTGAGTCAGCATTCCACTAGAAAGGAAAAATATAACTTTAACTACAATAGGGGTATGCTAGTTGATAAAATGATTGAACTACATCAAAATTTACCTTCAAAGTATCTTATTTACATAAATTTCGTATAAGCCTTCAATAATTATATATTATTCAATATACATCAATTGGGTAGGAGAGTGTCATTCCAAATGTGGTGATAGGTAAAATAATTTATATCTTGAATGATAACAAATCCAAACACCATTTGGATGATTTTTTGGGACTAAACCAAGTTAATGAGTGAAAATGAACCAAAATAACCTAAAGTCATATAATTAGGACATGCAAATAACTTCAATCATAACTTATAGAGTAGAAAAATTAGAGTCATGATTAATCTAATGTATTATGTTTAAATTTATTTAGTCAATTTAACTATTGTTATGTAGATATTAATAGGTTAAATAAAGATAAAGTTGATAGATACAAAGATATATATTTATGTTTTTATTTTACTATATATTAGTTTGAATAAATAAATTATATATTTTTTAAAAGCATTATTCTTTTATATAAATGATTATTAAATTGATAGAATCTTAAATTTTCATTAAAATATTTTCATAATCTCTATTGTATTTTTATTTTATTGTCTTTTTACTTTATGTATTTAATAAATATAATTATTTATTATATAATTTTTAGTCTATTGTATTTTGTCATAATATTGAATCATATTACTCCCGGATGGGGTGACACGTCGCGCAATTGTGCCATACGAGATCAGGCCGGGATGTGGTATTAATGCATCTACCGGCCAACATCCCCTCCGACTTTAATTTGCCATGGATATGTGCAGGCGCATTTAAGCGACGAGCCCCCTCGCGCAAGGGAAGGGTATCAGCCATCAGCGCACTAACCAGCAGGCTTTAATGGTCATCGTGGTCATGTTAGCACTAGTCCTCATCGCCCAGGTCGACAGAGCAAAGCGCCAATCGCTCTTTGCAGCCTCCGCTCCACTGGAACAACAGAATTGTCGCAGCTTCTCCTCCACTCCACTGGAACAATGGCAGCACCCTTTGACCTCGTCAGTGTTCTGGAGCAAAGAGACCTTTCTGGAAAGAACTCTGGCAATCTACCGGACCCCCACCATGCCCAGAGCGAGAGGGAAGTCGCGCAAGGGAGCTGCCTGGTACACGGTTGAATCATAGCGCCAGAGGAAAAAGAATTTTGAGAAAGCCATAGCAATGGCAACCAGCCGAAGGAGAACGACAACACGAATGCCTCCAATGGCGTACGTGGAAGAAGTTACCCCGGAGGATGGCTTGGAGAGCGTCCCCAAGCACACTCTGTTCACAGTGCCGAATAACTGGAACCCACCTTCGGAATTTGGTCCAGACAGCAAGCCTCCGACTGCAAGCATTCTACTCGGCCCCAACGCCACCAGCTTAGAGGAGCCTTACCCCACCTGCTATGTCGAAGAGGAGATTCCTCCTGAACCACCCATGGCAGAAGCGCTGCAAGCACACAATCAACAGGAGCACACGCATCATGAAGCAGACGAGACTACTCCCACGGGGTCAATTGACAGCCACAGCCAGGAGCAACCACTCTTCACCGACTCGGGGTACCTCAATCTCATTTTTGAGGTGAGGAGTCTGTTGGATGATCAGATCTTCTGCCTCGCATGAATTGACCAGAGACTTGACATGCTCTTCGCGACTCACTCTAGAACTCTTCCAAAGAGACAATGTCCAACATGTGCGCAGGCCTATGCATTCCCAGCAGGATGGCGGCAGTATGAGGACGAGGACAAGCGCGCAGGCTCAAAGGTTAAATGATGCTCATGACTAGAATTTGCTTTTTTTTCTATAATTTAGGCTTTGGGCCAGTTAGCTCTCAGTTTTCTTAGAACTAGTTCATGAAATCCAGTTCCATCTTCATGACTGATAGTCCTGGTTTCCTTCGAGCAAGACAACGCACTGTTAATTTTATTAATTTTGTGAATGGGGTAACACATGGCAAGGGATGCCCAGCTGTCCCGGTTTCCTGTTTAGGCAGGACAACTGACATCACAAACAACTATTGTATTTTGCTTATGGTAATATAACAGGTTCCATCTTTTTACTTAAAAAAAAAATATTGAATCATATTACAAATAACTTTGAAACACATAACAATGAACAATATAAACATTATACATCTCATACTAACGAGTTCATTAACTCTTTTTTTTTTCAATTTTTACAATTTTTTTTACTCATTTTAATTTAGTTGTTTATTATTACTATGCAACTTATCCTAACCCGCCTAACCCTAAAATTGATATAGTATGTACTATAGCAAAAAAAAATGAACTAAATAAATAAACATTTTCACATCACAATCAACCCACAATATGTCATACCAGCCCACAATACACCATACCAACCAAAGAAAAAAAAGAGAGCCAAATAAGTGATCATTTTCATATCACAATCAAATAAAAAAAAACAAACTTACTTTACATATAATGTTTTTCACTCTTTATGATAGTTGATACAACTTGTCTAAATACTAAACATTTTCATATCAATCACAATTAATTAGGAAATATAAAATCTTATATTAACATATTCCAAACACCCATTGATTGAGCTCGACGTATGACTGAAAATCCTACTCAGAAACACTGAAGTGAAAAAGATCAGAAACAATGAAGTGACAAACATGTGTTAGTAGGAAAGAGTTTTTAGAAACACTGAAGTGACAATATGAAAGAGTTTTTAGAAAAAAATATTCCAATGCCTATAAACTTATATTTATCCACCACCAATTATTATTATGGAGAATGACACCTGAAAGTGGAACGCCCGATTCAGATTAGTGAAAAGAATGTAATAGTTAATTAATTGTTCCCAGTTGTACGACCACCCCCTAATTGTTTCTTCATGCATTCATTTTAACTTTTGCCACCCCCTAATTGTTTCTTCATGCATTCATTTGAACTTTTTTGAAAATTGGAACAACCCACAAATTTAACATCCATCGGTTTACAATTTTCTCTATTGCTAAGTAGTAGTGAGAAGAGAACATTCCATAAACGTCCATCATTTTAAAATTTTCTCTATTGCTAAGTGGTAGTGAGAAGGGAACATACCATAATTTCTTGGAAACCTCAAACTCTAATATCCATGCTTCATGTTATGAATGCGTTGGTTATTCACAATGTTTTCTTTGTTTAATCATAAATAAATGAAGAACTAAGTTGATCCATCTTATGAATGCGTTGGTCATTCACAATGTTTTCTTTGTTTAATCATAAATAAATGAACAACTAAGTTGATCCATCTTATGAATGCGTTGGTCATTCACAATGTTTTCTTTGTTTAATCATAAATAAATGAACAACTAAGTTGATCCATCTTGCATAACAAATGAAGAACTAATTTTATCCACTATCCCTCCTCCATAGAAGAAAACCGAAAAGAAGAAAACCTTTCGATGAGAGAAAAAATATTTATACTATTTAAAAAAGAAAAATGCAAAAGCGACTAACCAAATACTTTTACACGATTCCAAATCCAATTAGATGATGAACCATAACTAACTGAAATGTTTAAAATGGATTTGTTGATGAGGTTTTGAATACATGGATGGGCCCTCCTCCTCTACGTATAAGTGGACCTCAAATTATGGAATTGTGCTCATTTTCTTTTGGGATCCATCATCGTCATCTTTGCTTATCTTCCCTTCCATTTCTTTGTCTTAGTTTTTCTTTGTATGCCCAATTAGTTTGTTAGATTTAATACAATTTTTATTTGTATTTCCAATTAGTATTAGATTTGATAGAGTTTATAGATAAATGGGCTTTAAAGGGCATCGAATTTTATTAGAATCCAGATCTATTGGCAAATGGCCTTGTGCTTAGCGCTCTGACTGATTCAAATTACCATAGCTCCATATTAAAGATTGAGATATCAAGATGGGGTTAATTTCTTTTACAGAGTTTACCATAGATGATAATTTGACAATGGAAATAATGAAGAAAATGACCGTCCTGAATGAGAGGTTAGGTGTCTTCCACATACATGAAAGAGAAAGTGTGAGAGAGTGTAGCGATACAAGTGCCACATTCTGGTGTGATAGTGTGCAACGCTACAAGTGCCACTTCGATGAACAAAGAACACACGTACCTTTTATATTTAAAATTTATATGTTGATTGAATGAAGTATGATTTGATTTAGATAATTGAAATTATGTCATGGTAGATTGTCACACAACTCGAGCAATCCAACCTTCGCACATTTGTTGCCTATATGTAAAGAGAAAGATGCTTAAAATTTTATTCATGCTTATGTGCAACATAATAATATTTTCTATTTTATTAGACATCATAGCATGCCTAAAATGGAAACATGTGCATTTTATAAGTTTCATCATTAATTTGCTGCACGACATAGATATTGATATATCTATTTAGAATAATCCCGAAGATATTGTCTGGGGGTGGATTTAGGCTAGATCCAACCATATATGAAGATTTATTAAATGTCAGAATCTTAAGGTATTTAAGTTTATATTCTTCCATGTCGCATAGTTTTCCTGAGTGTTTAGCTTTGAAATCATGTTCTGTGACCCAAAATCACAAAGAATAAGGTCATGGATTTCTAATGGTTGAATAATGCAAAGATTCCTAAGGTTGAACCAACGTTTACGATGCAGAGGGCTTTTAGGACCGGAAAGGTTTTGAAATAGAATGCAAAAATAGAGGAAGTGACAGTATAAGTCGAGTCTTCAACGAACAACCATCAAGAAACTCTTCCAGTAAGTGGTATACTGCAATTGACTCTTCTAATAAGTGGTATACTGTAATTTCAATGGATATAAACTTAGAGAAAAGGGATTCAACATAAAACTCCAACATCTTACACTGACTGTCGGGTAGTAGTTGGCAATGGAAACCTCTGCTAACTCATGTCTCAAAAGCTACAGTAGCTAAGGAAAATGAAAATTTAATAATCCATTGATAACTAAAATTATCTCAACACTGAAAAATGACAATATCTGAATGAATGACTAATCGTAAATATGGAACTTAACTACAAAGGTTTTTTTTGAGGCCGTTAGGTGGAAGTGTATACTTTCCTGCAAACTTTACAAGAATCCTCTCTCTATCTGTCACAAAATCAATATTGATGGTTGGATGTCTAATGATGGTGGAATGCATATTGATGTTTGGATGTCTAATGATGGTGGGATGTTTTTGCAGCCCTTCTTAGTAAAGATAAGGTCTCCTTTGCTCAATCTGAGGATTTTCACCTACTCCCACACTCTGTTATCAAATCAACCTGTAAATGGAAATAAAAATCAAGAAACACGTAGACTTTCAACCAAAACTGTAAACATCGATCAAAATCAAATTGAAAATAAAAATAATTAACAAAAAACACCCAAATTTCAAATTGAAATAACAAACATCAATCCATAGGGCAGAAATGGAAGGAGCGAAAACCCATCAAGAAACTCACGGATATCAAAAGAAAAAACTAGAATTATAGCATTGAGAAAAGGATTATTGGGGGATAGAAAGCTTATTATGGGCTTGAAAACAATTGTAAATCAGTCGATCTTTGTATTTGGGATAAGAATAAACTCCTCTTTGAGACTCTTGTTACTTCGGGGCAAGTCCATCCTTCTCTGCAACCGTCCAACATCTATCTCCCTCGATAAGTGGTTTTCCCCTCAATAAGTGCTCTAAAACTACGCCATTCACATAGCAGGAAACAGGGAATAAAACAACTACCCATAGGCGAGTTCTAAAACAACTGCCCAAAAGTGGGTTGAAACAACGGCCCACTGGTGAGTGGAAATAGAGGATAAAGAAGCATAAAAGAGGTTAAAAATAGGTAGGAAAGACAGAACTAAGGGTGGGTTGAAACAACTGCCCAAGAGGTGGAATCCTGGTTGAGGTGCTAGAGGTAGAATCCCGGTTAAGGTTTCATAGGTGGAATATTGGTTAAGGTGTTGAAGGTAGAATACCAGTTGCGCTCCTTCACCAGCTAGAATACCGGTTGCGCTCCTTCACTAGGTGGAAGACCTATTATTCTTTATGGATGTGAAGTCTAGGGCTGTAGTATCTCTCGTGAATCCTGGAGAAAGATAGAGAAAATATAAAATAATTTTATAACCTATAATCTCAAAATGAAAGGAAATACGCCCTATCCCATCCTCCTCTTAGAAACAAGCCTCTCCCCCATTGAGAGCATGGCTATGACTAGATACCTAATGTATAATAACAAGTTAAACAACATGAAAGAAAAGAGGCTTCCTAAAATTGCTTCAAAATCGAGTCATAACCATCATCGACTCAAGGGAGGATGGAAAAAGATGGACGGTATTGGCTAAACTATTGGGGAATCATGGAAGACACCATTTTGCAGAATAAATATACTATTAAAAATATCATCAAATTAAAATTTAAGGAGAAAATGTAGTGTGATAAAGAGTTAGAGAAAAAAAGAAAATCAAGGTATTATAAGGATGTAATCAACCCTAATCTAGAAGATCAAAATTATCTTTCTATTTTGACAAGTGTACAGAAAAAAATAAGCATTGCTAAGATAAGAACAAATTCTCACGAGCTCCATAGTGAAACTGGGCGTTGGTCAATTCCTAAAATGCCATGGGATGAAAGAGTGTGTCACCTTTGTGACACTAAGAAGGTTGAAGATGAAAATCACTTTCTCTTAGATTGTCCAGCCTATACCGAGATTAGATCTCATTTTCAAAATATGTGTCACTCTACCAACCTTCATGTCCTTTTAACTCACCAAAACTATAGTGATCTTGAAAAGCTTCTCTTAATGATTTTCGAGCACAGAAACAAAATTCTAAGGAATCACAAGTAATCACTTACCCTCTTAAGGTCTGATAGACCAATTTGTTCTTAGTGGACGTTAATCATCATCATAATCAACAACAACAATCATAGATAGATAGAGCATACATGCAAATTGTAGACACTCTGGGAGAATGGGAAGCATTGAAAAAAACAACCAGGAAGAATGGGAAGCATGTGATAAAATGTGGTTGGCGAGAATGATATGTGGCCTAGCAAGGCACTACTTCACAACTACGCGACAATTCATAACACCATCCAAATGTGGCCATCACACCTGGCACCTATGACTTCTCAACTACTTGAAACGTTTGAAATTGAGCATATACTGACCTCCTGGTATTTTAATATAATAATTGTTTATTAAATGTGGCTTGTATTCATCCCAACTTAGATAAAGTGTACTATGTATTATCGGAGATGGTAAGTAACTAGTGAAATTAGCATATACCAACCTCCTGGTATTTTAATATAATAATTGTTTTCTTTAATGGTATTTTTACGCCAATAGGCCTACACCTATTGGAAATGGGAACATTTAATGATCTTTTAATTATCGATTCTAATCTTATGGCTAGCAATTGAAGATGATGGTATATTCTTCGTCATCCTTCCAAATCAATGCATGTGATTTGATGTTCATAACTCCTTAGTATTTTTGAATGCATCTGTTAACCTGTTTACTTTTTTACATTTACCTGATCTTGTTAAAAAATTACTATTGGGCCATCTGATAAACTCAATTGACATTAAATATTTACTTCACTATTAGCCCGAGTGATGAACTGTTTAACATTGTCAATATTCCAGAAACTAAGTTGAGTAATCCCATCTGTCCTTGAACAAATCGGTTGATGTACATCATTTAGACAATCTGACAAAGGTATAGATTGTCTCATAAACTCCACCTGGGGCATATTATAATCATCAATTATATCTAGAGCTAAATCCCATAAGTTTGAGCATCTCTTGATTGTTTGTTTGGTTAGATCTTGTGAAAATAAACAATTTTTGTGCCACGACTCAAGTGCCACTTGAATTTGTAGTTTTTCATTTTCAGAGAATACGAAGTTACCTTGAGGAAGATTACCTCCCTATGCCTCCCAGATTTCTAGTTTTTCAAATAAAGCTTGTGCTTCCTTTTGTTTTTCAAATTATGCTTGAGACCTTGTAGAGAAATGAAGTACTTATTCGTGATGTTCTTTGATAATATATAGTTTGGTGTACAATAACTCTTGTAAAGAAGCTAGTTTGTTGCTTAGCTCTACTGCTTCTTTCTTTAAAGTTTCAAAATTCTCAATTTTGAGTTTCATTTCTTCTAATTGAGTAGTCAAAGTATCCACACAATTCTCATAACTTTTGCTCAATTTTTCTCTTTCATCAAGAAAAGCACCAACTTGCCTATTATGCTCAGCTTTGATTTCATCGATGTTGGTACTTAACTATGTAACGATATCTAGGACTATTTTGTTTTGCTGTTGTAAGAACTTTCAGTGGTGATTCATGTTCCTTTGACCAATGTCTTCTTGAGATTTCAATTGTTCCTATAACTCTTCCACTTTTTTCCTTTCTTGCTTTAATTGAGTGGATAGTCTACTTACAGACCATTTATTTGCATTGGCAAACACTCCTTAAGCATCAACAACTTCCTCTACAAATTCCTCATTATTTGAGTGTGTAGCATTCCATAATTGACTTACTTCATGTGTTATTTCTTCATGGTGTGTTGTTTTCCTTTTCTTAGTCTTTCTCCTCACTATAGTTCTAGTTTTATCATCAAAATCATAATTGTCCAAGGACAAAACAACATCTTGTATAGGTTGGAGGTTGTCAAGATATACAATTGTTGCAACCAATCTTCCTGGAATTGAAGTTATGGGAGTAGTATCAATAGGAAATGCAACAAGAATAATTGTTGTTTGGGAATGCTCCATATCTACGCAGAGCGTGAAGTCAACTGTATTGGTAAAATAGAGGAAATTCATATGGGGGAGAATAGGCAGTTCTAACACATTGAGTTTTGCATGAACAATGAGGGAGAGCAAGGAAAGAGAGGATTGGAGCTAGACCAAGAAGGCTGGGTGAATTTTGGAGCATGCTGGAGCAGTTTTGGAGCATTTTGGAGTTGAAGATTGAAGAGCTAGGTTGTCAGGCCTGGAGAGTGAACTCATGTGGGAGTTTCACTATAAAAACAATTATTTGTTGTTGGTTGTTGGTAATTTTCATGGTAGCGAGTTCCCTTGAGTTCCTAGCAGAGAGATTCCCAATTTTTTGTACCAGAGATACTTTGATAAAAGAATGGGATGCCCGAGGGACTAAGAGTAGTGAAGGGGTACATTCCTTGGGTTGGGCGGGTCAAGAGGAAGAGAGTTCTAGGAAATTCAGGATATTTGTAGGAGAATACCAACGAGTTGTGAGATTTAAAGTTGTGAGTGTACTGTGAGAGGCACCCATCTCTTATGGATTCCTAGCCCCAACTCGGGGGTGACTTGTTGTTGATATTTGGAACAATAGGTCTATGGCTGGGTGGAATGTCCTTCCCAAGCAAATGGTTGCACAAATGTTTTAAAGATAAGTGTTTATTTATTTTCTGAGTCTGTCTTAAGAGTTTTATGGTTGTGTTTTACCATGTACATGAGAATGGTTTTTATGTGATGTCGTAGATGATTAATTGGGTTTCATTATGTTCATTTAGAATGTTGTAGATGAATTTAATTATGGGTATCAAATTTTTGTTAAATATGTGTTTAATTCGTAGCTCGTAAGCTATATGAATTAACTAGGAGAAGAAAAAATTTGAATTTATGTGTTTTTCCGCAAGTAATGTTCATCGGTTAAGTTGGGGGATGTTACAGTCTCTTGGGTAAATCTAGGAGTTGGTTGATTATTTAAAAACGGATGTAGAGGAACCATAAACAAATTACAGATGTCATCGAAAAAATATTGCAGTTAATTGCCCACTTTTTAGAGCAATACAAGTGAACTACCTCTTAAGAGGGAGACCAGTTCCAACCTAAGAGGGGAAGAGGGGTAACTGCACAAACAACATCAATCAGATAACCCAACATGAAAAACCCTAGACAGTATCCTGGGGAGCCTCTTGGAACTTCTGACCCTCTTGTTTGATGTTTGCAGAAAGGATATGTGCCCAATTAAAAACCTTCCCTGTGAGAACTTGATGGATGAGAGGAACCCAACCCAACTTGAATTTAAGAGAATATTTTTCGCCATGTAGATGACATAGCATAATGGCAACCAACATGGGGCTTTTCTTTAGTCTAGGGATCGGATAAATTTTCTCTCCTATGACTTTGAAAGAATTAGTGCCACTCCACCATTCTCTAATTAGATCAACCAACTATAAATCATCATTTTCTACTTCTTTTTGAATAAATCCTTTAATAAAATTATCATCAAGACTGACTGTGGGTGGACATAACTTATACATGCTGACTAAACATCTAGTCTAAAAGAACCAACAACTTGGCGAGTTGAAGTAACAATTGTGCATGGAGAGATATCAGCGTGGGAGATTATCCACCGCACCATGTCATAATAGGGCAATATGGTTGCTCTAGTAGCAATCTTGTGAAGTTCGGACTTCCTAACATCAACCAAGTTGTTTGTGTCCAACTCGTATTCTTCTGTGAAATCACCTTCTTCAATGAATGTGTATATTTGGCTCCATTTCGGGTTGTTGCTTTTGCATGTATTTAATGTTTTGTTAGAGAAGAATGTAGAGTTGGGGTTCTTTTCAATTTCTTCTTCATCATCCTTCTGCTACTTTGCCTTAATTTTTTGCATCATCCTTTAATAGTAATTCGTGCAAACACATGACATAATATAAGTTTTCCTTCAAACTAAAATTACAGTTCGACTAAAACCACTTTTAATCATCAGTATGAAGTATGAACAAAAACAATAACCAGGCAAAAATACATAATAAGAACTTTGTGTTTTTGGATTTGCGGAGAAGGTCAATACTCATAAATCTCATAGGAAATGTAAGAAATGATCTAATAGAACTGAAAATGGAGTTAGCAGACAATTTAGGACTTAATATGAAGGAGTACTCTAAACTCGATGTTCAATAAATTCATTTTATTGTTGTAACCACCAACGTCATAAACATTAAACTGTGAAAAGACAGTTTAAGTTTTATTTGAAAAAACGGGATAACGTCTCTTACTCGGTATCGACTCACTGGGAGCCTTATGGCTTAACCTTTGACATCAACAAGTGTAGTCTGATACGATGAGTTTTATTATGATTTAGTGTGCTTTAATCTATGTTGTAATCATTTAATCATGGTTCCGGGGAGTGGGACATTTATCGAATGGAATACATATGTACCTAAAAATAATCTTGATTTGGTATGGTTCAAACTATAGGATTACCGGGCTATTGAGAGATCAGAGTACTAGGATTCCATGAGTTGTTGCCAAAAATGAATAGCTTCTAAGAATCTCGTTCTAACATTACTGGACTATCGAGAGATCGGGGTACCACCCTACATATAGAGGTTTATAAGTTAAAAAAAAAAAAACACTTTTTTCGATCCGGTATAAATACAGACTGGATAATCGGGGTACCATGGAAAATTTATTAAAATTGTAAAAAGGAAAACCCAATCCGGTATTAACTGGATCACTGAGCCAATTAGACCATCGGGAGATCGGGGTACCGCGAAGAATTTATCAAAACTTTTAAAGTTGCCTTAAAGACCGATCCGAGGTAAACGAAAACTAGCCCATCGGGTTATCGTGCCACCAGGAGATCATAGTACATGCTTGTCGGGTCATCAGAGCATCGGGGTAGTGGGTTTTATTGCTTAGTTTTTTGTGTTTCAAAAATATTATTTGAAACTAATTTTAATTATACAACAAACTATCGAAGGCTAATAATGTAAAATTAAACAGGTTGAAAATAAGCAAAAAGGGACCCATTATTATTTAGCTAAAGAGATAAAAAAATAATGGGGGTTTCTTGAGGCTCAACAGGTTGTTAGGGTTCTTGATTTATGTTAAAAGACCATTCTTTCGGCCACTTGTGATATATTTACGCAAATGAGCATATTCAACATCTCTTTCTCTTCAGAGATAAGCTACCACCATTCTAGTCAGTTTGCGTTCTAACATATTTTGTTATTTTATTCATTAATAGAAGTTGGGTTTCACTATATTTATGTGTTCTCTGCTATAGTTTTGTTTGTATCTCATTCTGATCTCGATATAGTTTGGATCATTGGTATCATAGCAATCGTCTCCTTGTTATTTCTCAGTGCATGTCCTCGATGAGGTTAGGGTATATAGAGTTGGGTCTCGAGCTAGTTTCACTTGGGGACAACCAATTTCGTTGACCCAAGCAACCTCCCGTGGTGGAAGAAAAGAGAGATGATGGAGCAGGAAATCCCTTCAAAATGTTGGTCGAGGAAGCCCTTGTGCGACAATGGAATGAGATGATGGTCAACTTCACCTAGATCCTTCGATGACTTCCAACGACAAGAAAGGCACCTTCAACAAACAACCATTTTAGAGGTGCAACACCCTTCAAGGTACAATTTAACTTTCATATCCCCTTGTTTGAAGGCCAGATAGATGAATGTGCTTTGGAGAAATGGTTGAATATATTATAAGGGTATTACACTATTCAAAATTTTTCCAACACTGAAAAGATCACCTTCACTCTCCTTAAATATCTCCCCCATGTCAAAGATTGGTGGGAATGTTACTGAGAGAGGCATAATGAAGACGAGTTTATGGCATTCGGGACAGGACCCACTTGGGTGACCTTTGTTGATTCCCTCGAGGAGGAATTCTACTCTATCGAAAACTATGATGACTAGTGCATGAGATGGATGACTTTGCATCAGGAAAGAGACCATATGGTGTCAGAGTGCACTGACATCTTCCATATCTTACGCTCAAAGTTGGGTATCAGAGACTCCAAGTGGAGCCTGGTGTTACCCATGATTTTGGTCGTCATGATGATTTATTGATGATGGTGTACTCAGGCTCTTCATAAGAACTTTCTCTTGAGAAAAGTTACTTTCATCTCTTCCCAAAAAACTCATTTTTGAAGAGGGTTCACAGGCTGCTAGTATCCCAGGGTGCGAGAATGCCTGATTCTCGCAGGCTGCTTTAAGCTAGGGTGCGAACTTCTCGCACTGTGTTGAATAGCTAGGGTGCGAACTCTTCCTAAAGCATGGAAAAAGATGAATTCTCGATGTTTCTA
>JZKD02S1875625.1:114004-134796 GCA_000966675.3 Picea glauca
ATTCCTACTTTCCTTGGCTTGCATCTAGTATTTAATGTAGAGTTGCTTCGACCATATTTCCCACCTCTATTGGACACCTTAGAGGTGGTTGAGCAATTGCCCCCTACAAAAAGCAATCCCGAATGCATTTCACAAGCTCCAATGGATCGAATCATGGACACCTAAATGAAGGACACCCACTAGTAGAATATACAACTCTATTGGGTTGTCAAAGTAGGACAGCTACTTTAGCAAGGCAAGTGGCTCACCAAGGTTCAAATTCAACAAAAGTTTCCCCATCTCCTAAGAAAACTTGATGTAATGGGGACCATTTCTTTCTAGGGGGGGAGGAATGATCCAGGTGGATATTAGTGGCCACCCATCTCTTCCATTGACTCGCCACGGTTCTCCATCTTGGTCGTTTTTGTTATGATTTTCGGGTCCTAAACTTATGAGGTCGTTTTGAGGCCCTAAATGATGTTTTTTGGACATTTGGGGGCCAAGGTCGACCATGGCCTTCCTCGACCTTGCCAAAAATTGTACTTCTTAGTTAAATCTTTCCAATGAGCTATTGTGCATCCCAAACATATATTGTATGCAAAAATTGCACCCTTGGGAAGTTGGCATATCAACTAAGCACCTTGAGGCTTGCAAACCTTTTGGTGCTTCACCTCTTAGGGTTAGGGTTTTGGATTGTTAGGGTTATTGCTTTACGTTAAAATACCATTCTTCTGGCCTCTTGTGATGTCTTTTTACAAATTAGCGTAGACAACATCTTTTTCTCTTCAAAGATAAGCTACTACCATTCTAGCCAATTTGTGCTCTACCATATTCTGTTAATTTATTCATTAATATAAGTTAGGTTTCATTGTATGTTTGTGTTCTCTGTTATAGTTTTTTTTGTATCTCATTTTGTTCTCAATATAACCTGGATCAAGGAATTAATGGATGACAACATGGCTGTCTCATGTCTCTTGATAACTTTCTTGAATTATGCGCCAATGATGCTTTACATAGCTCTTGGTTTCTTCTATTCAAGGCCATAGTTTGGACAAAATGATATCTCTACAAACCCTTGTCCATGTATTGGGTTAGGTAATCACTTTCTATGTGTGGTCTTAGTTGGTGTGTTATTTTGTTGTTTATCAAAGAATGTAGGTGTAATATGGTACTCATATGTAATCCATTAATGAAGGAATGTCTGCAATTGGCTTGCATGTTGAAAGAATGGTTTATTCCTTTGGTAGGGTTGATTGTTGACCATGAGACTAAAAATTACAAAGTTATCATTGGAGTCAACCATATGATTTCCTATGTTAGGGCATGTAATGTGCATGGCATCTCCTTCCTCCATGACCATTTCATACTCTACTTAATTATAAGTTCACTACACAAAGAGAATGGAGTGTCCATGTGTGCAAAAACATGTATATTTCAAACCTTCACAATAATCCACTTTGGCTTCTTTTCTTTTTCTTTTTAATAGATTTTGGAAAAAATATATTATAAAGGGCTACAATAAAGCCAAACAACAAAGAGTACATAGAGAAAGTTGACATGATATATCGAGTAAGCTAGGCAAACATAGTATGCCAAAAACAAAATTTTAAGTTATTCCTTAGCCATAGTCTTCCAAAATTTCCTACTAGTATATTCTAAAAAAGACACCTAATGTAGTATTGATTTACAAAACATAGAAACTAATGGAAAACATGTTTATTGGCGGCTTTGTCTTGTCCAATGTTGGAAGGATGAGAATATTAGTTGCCCAAATCCATGTCCTCCATCATTTGATGGATGATGTCTTCTTCCTTGAGGTCTTCCCGAGTTGAATCAACTGACATTCTATGGTTAGAGGCAATTGAATGTGAACATTTGCTAAGGTTGTAGACCATATTTCTCAACATGGAGCATTTTACCTCCAACTCTTGGATTTGTCACTTTTGTTGGACCCGGGTATTCATGACCATAACATTCCCGGAGATGTGTTGGTACTCATTTTCATGGACTTTAGTGGTTACTGAAAAAATTGAGATTCTATTGCCATTGATAGATTCCTCATGTCTTTGGAGCACCCTACAAAATTCTTATGCATCTATACACTTATAATCGGGGATTGATTTCCAATCAATAGAAAACAATGTTGTAAATCCTAAAATGTAACTTGACTCTTCCTTTTAGACTGTCACTGCCACCAAGAGATGGGCTAAGGTAGGTAAAGTAGGGTGAACAAGGGGCAAAGATCTAGATTCCAAAACACAGATGATGACACCAACACCCAAAAATCCAGGACACTAGTCACCAAGTAAACACATAAACACCGGAATTCTAGACACCACCAACTCAAGGTCACCACCACTCAGAGTTCCAAAACACCAAACACCATATAAATGACATACATCTAGAAACACCATAATGCCAAACACTAGATAAGCCTCAAGATTCTAGAATAAAGGAATCATAGAGTACCAAAAGACCACTAAGACTTTTTGCACTAGATGAAAACTACAATACATAGACCATAAATAGAGAGAAGACCTTACTAGGAAGGAAAATGACCTTGGAGAAGTCCACCACTAGACAATGCTACTCAACCAACCACAAAGTGCACAATTATCCCATCTGGGCCCTGATAAGATACACCAAAGGATTCAAAATGCCAACAAAAAATAAAGTCTTGCATGTGTGGGATGGGTGAACAAGTCCCTTTGTATTTCATTCCCTCATTTTATACCATATGTTAGTGGAGGTACCGTGACACTTGTTGTTTATTAGAGTTATGGCATGTCTCCATGGCTAATAACAAGTAAATAAGGTTAAGGGATGGCTAGAGAAAATATGCCCCCATTTTTCTAAAGAACCCCAACATTAAGCCTGGTTACTTTATTGGCTAGAGCGTCAGCTTATCGATTGTGTTCCCTTAGAAAATGGTAGAAAGAAATCTTATGAAATATGAAAAACTCCTTTTGAATTCTTACTATTAGAGATGCTAGCTCACTATCAATATGAGACTTCTTTGAGGTTATTACATTGATGATTATACTTAAGTTTCAATGAAAATCAATATCCTTATTACTGAAAGTAAACATAAAAAAAATACATAAATATTAATTTGATTATGTGTGAAATTCCATAAATCCCACTTATAAATTATTTAAATTATTTCTAATTATTCATAGAACTAAAAAATGATTCGCGTCCTTGCCACCCCTTACTTTGACTTACTTTCTTTCCAAAAATATTAACTCTAACAAACAATTTTGAGTGTAAAAGCCCTTTCTTTTGAAACATATTAACTCTAACAAACAACCTATACATACATACCATTAATTATATATATATATATATATAATTTAACAATGATGACGATAATTGAGAATAATTTTAATTTCTAAAATCTAAAAAAATAATTTATTTTAGCTTTATATTTATAAAACACAAAAAATTGATTTACTTTAATTTTTTTATTGACAAAAAAAAAATGAGGAAAGTATTTTCCAAATTCTCTTTATTTTTTTTATGAGTTGAACACCCCTACCATTCATTCAATTAATTAATTTTAAAGAGGGACAACTTGCAAATCCTCACATATTAATGTAATTGAAAATCCTACTTTAAAACTTATCTCCTAATCGAGGGATGCCTTTTTCCAGATCAGAGGTGCGGCGCATCACAATATAAAATAGCGAGAGAGGACATTTGGAACTCTTGAACTGAAAAGCGTTGTTATATCTCTTTCCTTCCTGCGTTCGTTCTGCTTGAAGCAATTAGGAAAACAATCGCCTTTGGCGTACATATTATATCATGGTGATGGCCCAGAGGTTGTCGCAAACGGCTCTAAAAATGAGCAACCGTGGTAATTATGCGCAGGGTCCGAGTTCAAGGTTGTTAAACGCAAGATTCAGGTCGGGGGGTTCATCTCGTAAGGATTCAGAAGGCGGTAGTCAGTTGATCGAGGTAGATTTGGGGGATTCAGCAGCGGAGAATGGCGAGAATAGTAGTGAAGTGTTTGGAATACAGAGACTAGAGGATGCCATACATGGCATTCTCGTCCGCAGGGCTGCTCCTGATTGGCTTCCTTTTCTCCCCGGGGCTTCCTATTGGGTTCCGCCGAGGAAGAATAATGGGAGTTTGGTCGAGCTTCTGGGCAGGTTAAGTAACAACTCAATGACGCAGGAGGAGAGTCTCTCTTTTACTACGTCGAGAGGGTGGCCCTCTTCTGCCTACTTCATTGAAGGTATTTTTGTTTCCTGAAATTACATCGAAGGGTGTCAGGGTCAAATCTTTCTTCTTCTGCAAATTGGATGGACCAGGAATTGTATGACATGCATAAATCAATATATAACAATTTCCATCCCTTAGCCTTTTAATATACTTAAAAAACACTTTGTAAAAAATGTTATATGGAATTTTAATTTTATACAATAGAATTGCAGTCTTTGTTCTGTGATTACAATCAGTTTGTGGGATTTCCCAAGAAATCAATGCGCTGATTTAAATAGAAATTAAAAAGGCATTTTGTAGAAGGCCACCAGACGCTGATGTGAGTAAAACTTAATCTGGTAAAATTGAAACGGTAGGCAATAACTAGGGTAGAAACAAATCAGGTAAATAACTTGGTAAAGGAATATAGATAGATCAGTTATCCAACAATGCATAAAAAATATGCAAAGATCATATATGCGAAAGCTGACTAGGCATTGGGATGTGCCCAGGTTATATAATTTCTTAGATGTCTAATCTTGGTATTTTGAAACTAATGCATACTTAATTGCTATGAATTTTAATACTTTCTCACTTTTTAGGGTTGACTTGATTGGAACTTGGGATAATGCCTACAGCGATGCTTTACCATGTTTCGATGCAACCATGCTTTAAATCACATCTATCATTTCCATATCTTAGAGAGCAATGGGCTTGCTAGAGTTAAGGGTCTAGACTGATTTGGTGTGATATACATGTACCCTGAACTGCGCCTGCACGAGTTTCTTTGCCTTTGGAAAATATTGCGTTCCTGTCTTGTATTGCTGTTTTTACTGTTTAATTTTTCATGGGCTCTAATCTAATGCCTTAAATATCACATTTAAAAGGTATTTTGTAAAAGGCCACCAGAAGCTGATGTGAAATGCAAGAGTAAAACTTCATCTGGTAAAATTGAAAGTTGAAACGTTAGGCAATAACTTAGGGTAGAAACAGATCAGATGGATAACTTGGTAAAGAAATATAAATAGATCAGTTATCCAACAAGCGCTGCACTAAAAATATGCAAATATTATATATGCGAAAGCTGATTAGAGAGCATTGGGATATGCCCAGTTTATCTAATTTTATTACGTTCTCACTTTTTAGGGTTGACTTGATTTTGGTATAATGCCTACAGCTGTGCTTTACCATATTTCGATGCAACCATGATTTAAATCACATCTATCATTTCCATTTCTTAGAGAGCAATGGGCTTGCTAGAGTTAAGGGTCTGGACTGATATTGTGTGATGTACATGTACCCTATATTGCGCCTGCATGAGTTTCTTGGCCTTTGGAAAATATCGTGTTCCTGTCATGTATTGCTGTTTTTACTGTTTAATTTTTCATGGGCTCTAATCTAATGCCTTAAATATTGCATTTAAATGGTATTTTGTAAAAGGCCACCAGACGTGGATGTGAAATGTAGAGTAACACTCAATCTGGTAAAATTGAAACGGTAGGCAATGTCTAGGGTAGGAACAGAGCAGATGAATAACTTGGTGAATGAATATAGATGGATCAGTATTTTCTTTTGTTTCGAGGATGGTATCCAGAGTAAACCCTAGAATCTTTAGGGCACAAGGCCTATCAACAACAGGGCTCAAAGCCATTACACTAATATACTCGTTAAGAGCTCAACATGTCACTAGTGGGAATTGAACTTGGGTGGGAAGGATAACCATCATTCCTCCCAACCACCTGAGCTAAGCCCAATTGATTTTAAAATTTTGGATTAGGTCTCACCCTCTCAGTTCAAAAGCGAGAGTGATATTGCTGGTACCTTGCCAGCGCCTCAATATACTCATTTAAGAGCTCAAACATGTCACTTTGTGGGAATTGAACTTGGGTGGGAGGATAACACCATTCCTCCCAACCACCCGAACTAGACCCAATTGACAAATATAGATAGATCAGTTATCCAACAAGCGCTGCACTAAAAAATATTCAAAGATCATATATGCGAAAGCTGACTAGAGAGCATTGGGATGTGCCCAGGTTATATGATTTCTTAGATGCCTAATCTAGGTATTTACTATTTTGAAACTAATGCATGTTTAATTGTTATGAACTTTAATATGTTCTCACTTTTTAGGGTTGACTTGATTAGAACTCGGCATAATGCCTACAGCGATGCTTCACCATGTTTTGATGCAACCATGCTTTAAATCACATCTAACATTTCCATATCTTAGAGAGCAATGGGCTTCCTAGAGTTAAGGGTCTAGACTGTTTTGGTGTGATATACATATATGCTGCACTGCGCCTGCGTTCCTGTCATGTACTGCTGTTTTTACTGTTTAATTTTCATGGGCTCCAATCGAATGCCTTAATATCACATATGTGCCTGATTACAAGTTACAACATCTATTTCAGGTGGATCTCCCCATCAAGTTGAGGTGGTTGCGGTGCAAAACAACAAATCTGAGGAAGAAGAAGGATGATTCTATTGCATAATGGTAAAGGCCATAAAATTATTTGCTTGGATATCTTAGTCCTCATGAACTCATTCTGTGTAGCAATACTGTTTTCTTTGTCGAGAATTCCGAAGCTTTTTCATTTTGATGCAACATCCATCTTACATGTCGGGTCAAGCTTCCCATTGTTTGATATTTCAATTGTTTTTCTATTCCTTAGCTATATTATTAACTGTAAAAGATGGCTATTCGTCATTTGGGTAATTACAATCAATCTAGATAACGTAGCATGTAGGCACCACGAATACCACTTATGGGGACATAATATTTAACTACAACATGCATTCACCAATTTTTTTTGAAGCCTACTCTCACTTGGGTGACTTGATAGGTACAGACAAAATGTCAAGGAGTTTAAGTACAAATAACTTATGCATGATTAAGGAAATCTAGTCTAAGAGCGATAAGTACTTTAGTGTAGGACTTAAAATTTTATTCTCATCATGTGTAAAATATTAAAGTTGTTCTATGCTATTTCATCTTATGTTGATATTTTGTGTTAGTTCAATTTGTCCGTAACCTTGTAAATATTTGTGCTTCTATGCTTGTACTCTGCTTTCTTGGTCCTTACTCCAGTGGCCTTAGTACACTACACCTAGGAACTTCTTTGCCGACTCCTTCTTCTTGTTAGAAATAGAAAGAGAACAGAAAATATATCCTTTAAAATTTCTGTTAGCTAGATCAGCAAGAACACAGTAGATCTAAAACACTACAGTTAGATCTGAACTATAGAAATATTTCTGAGTATGTAAAGCAGTTAGATTTGAACTATAAAAATATTTCTGAGTATGCAGAACAGTTAGATCTGAACTAAACAATATTTTTGAGTATGCAGAACAGTTAGATCTAAACAATAAAAATATTTCTCAGTATGCAGAACAGTTAGATTTGAACTAAACAATATTTCTGAGTATGCAGAACAATTAGATCTAAACAAATGTTTCTGAGTAATACAAACTAATTGATCTCTGAACCAAGAATAATTATAGATCTAGAACATTCTAAACACATAGATCAAACTGAAGTGAACTGCAACTTACCTCTAAAGATTACTTCTGTGTAATGAAGAAAAGCTTGACACACATGTGAAATGCTAAGCCTCTGAAGTTATGCTCAGATATAGTATTGGATTAATAGATCAACCACTAAGGGTTAGATCTCTATAGAACAAAATATAGGACTGTTATTGCCACCATAGAAAAACCACAATAAAAAGACAACAAACCCCAAACTGAAATTTCTGGAAGTAACTCCTTATCCCAGCCACACACAATGAGTAATCTGCATGAAGAAAAGTGTGACAGCAAGAGAGAGAAAGCCTGGAAGTTCCAGATCTGTCCAAAAGGTAGACGACTGCCTACTGTAAGGGGCTAGCAACTCAGCATGAAGGCCGCAGCCATCATAGGTTCCATATCTAATCAAAGAAAGGGATGACAACCTCTAGAAGAGGATCCGCCACTTAGAAGAGGGCCAACTGCTTGAAGGCTGGCAGACTTAAGGGTGGGGGCAGCTTAGAATAGGGCAGRACAGATRAAGGATGGATGTGGCATCAACAARCAACTCAKAAKAGAGACAACCCTCAACACAACATCTAGTCAAACCCTCAACGCAATCACTTTCCAACACCCAGAATGAAACYGAACTGACCARTCAAGGGAGGCCACAGTCCTTAGAATGAAATCTCAGAGCAAATCGCCACATAGCATAGGAGAGAGTGAGTGAGTGTAGGAATAGAGAGGGAAAGGGTTTTATTTATAGTCTTAGGCTAGGGCTTAGGTTAATAGAATAATAATTAATATAATGACATATTAATTAATATAAATATTAATTTAATATGTYATTAYCAAATATTAATTAATATTTYTATTTTAATCTTATTAAGCCCTAAAAACAAAAATAYAAACCCTACTCAAACCCTAACTCAAAAACCAAAGGGTGAAGAACAAACAAGGGGTTATGAAAGGGCAAAGGGGTTTTCTTAGTGGCAACACATGTCCATATGATTCTCAAGGTGACCAATTAACTTTATCATCACTGCATAAGGGGTACATCAGACAATGTGGTCATGCTCATCTTTATAGTCTCTCCCAAGTCCTGTGGACCATCCTGGGAGAGAGGAAGATGATCACACATCAACACATCTTGGTATTACACCAAGATCTACCTAATCAAAGACCAGGTTGCCTCAGAACACATCTGGGGTCTTATCCACCAAGGTACAAGACCAAGGATCAACCTATGCTTTAGGCATGGGTACCCTGGAACACATCCAGGGGCCCTAGACACTTCTAGGGACTTATATCAACCACCAAGGAACACATCCAAGCATCAATCCAAGCACAGGGCAAGGATTCCCTGTAGCATATCCAGGGGCCCTAGAATACATCTAGGGTCTTTACTCCTTGGTCCCAGACCAAAAACCCCAGTTATCTACTAGGGGCCTTCACAAGGGTCTTTTGCCATGGCTCTAACTGCTTGGTTCCAGACCAAGAACTCCAGGAGTGTACTGGGGGCCCTAGTCCACAACTAGGGTCTTATGCCATCCTCTTGGAGAATGGCTCTTGCAGCTGCATTAAATTCAACACTTCTTGATCATATTTCGATTCACATTTCCTAGTTGGTTTTTAGATCTCTCCATTTGCCATTATTTCTATATGAAAATAATTCTTAATCCCGCTTCTTATCGCATGGTTGCTTTGTGTTCATGTAGCCCTTATTCTGCACTATCTACTGTTATTTTGCTACTAAGTGAATGATCAAACATCTTGGAGTGTGATGATGGCTATGTACTTGTACTTGTATTTGACATTACATTTTATAAAAACATTTTGTGGATTTTCCATGGGAATATTGTTGGCAGAATGTTGCTAGATCTTGACACCGACATCAACAAACACCTCATTGACAACTGTAAGTTGTGTCCCTTGCATTCTTTACATTCATTGTGGTGTTTACATCAATTCCTGAATCTACCTCATCAAACAAAAGTCAATATCCTTTGGAATAAATTGATGTCAATTGGGTAATTTTTTGAATGGTGCTTGTGGAGGAATGTTGCTTGATGTTCAACTAAATCAACCACCCTGTTTTCAAAATCCTCTCCCTCTGGTAATGCTTGAAACTGGAAGAATTCCAAAGTCATCTAGGGATAGTAAACTGTCACCTCATATGGTCCATCCCTATGTGCATTGGGTTAGTGCATGCTAACCTTAGGGGGGAATCCCTATACAATCTGGAGATAAAATATAAACCTGGGAAACAAAGTACTCTTCCAAACTGTGATAATTAGTTTCTGTTATAAAAATCAGACCTGAAATCTGCATGAAATAGATCTGGGCAGCAAGCTATAATGCAGATTTACACCTAAATAACTAATTCTGCCTAGGAAACCATGCAAATCTGCTGTAAAACACCTTAAATCTGCTCTTAAAAGTGCAATTCTGTGTGTAAAAGAACCAAAAACAGCAAGCCCCATTTGTTATGAGATCAGAGGGTGATTTCATTTCTTATTTAGGGGGATTCAGACCCTCACGGGGTTTTTCAGGTATTTGGATCAGTGGTGCTTAGCCTTAGACATACAGGAGGCCTTCAGGCTTCGGGCCCATACTCTTCAGCCTCCTAAGAGACCAGACCCTATTCGGCAGATCACCTCCTTCTTCACGGTGCTACCCTCTGGAAGGGCACTAAGAGACAGACCGACTCCAGCACAACCCTGGGCTCAAGATCAATGTGGATCCATAAGACCTGCCCTTTTTCGATGAGATTTCAGCGACATGATCAGACCAGATCCCTTCCCAGGAGATAAAGGAGATCTCCCAGACCTCGTCGGTGCACTACCTCTACCAGTCAATAGTGCAACGGACGATCTAGGTAGTCTACTAGCTCCACCTTAGGACACCTTGCTATACTCAGCTTCCTTCAGTCGGCCTCAGATGGTAGGAGAGATGGGTCCCCTCCAGGATGGACCCATTTCCTTTCTTCTTCTTCTTCTTTCGGCTCTTCTTGTCCATAGATCTTCATCTACGATACATTTCATCATCAAAGCAGGTCTCTGAGCTCGGAGTCGAGGGTTCTTCATGCCTCGACACTGATCCCACTCTCTACTACTCTACCTTATTGCACTTTACTTTCTGCATTTTTCCTTTTATAGGAGATCTTTTGGTACTCCCGCATTGTATTGACATCATTGTACTCAACAACCCCTTTGGCCTACTTTTGTGGTCATTAGTCGGACATTAATAAAGTTATCTTATTTTATCTTTTTTAGAGGGGAACTGGTGAGATGTTTAGATCGTCCACTACGTTGCTGTTTGGAGGAGGTAGTTTTCCGCTGAACCCTAGGGGATTTCCCCTGTCTCTTGGGGAGGGATTTGATTTGGTCTTGTCGCTGAAATCTCATTGGAGAGGGGAAGGCCCACGGGTCCGTACTGATATGGAGTCCAGAGCTATGTCGATATTGGTTTGTCTCTTAGTGCCCCTTCCTAAGGGTAGCATCATGAAGAAAGAAGTGATTTGTTGTTGGGTAGAGTCTGATCTAGTAGGGGGCTGAAGAAAATGGGCTCGGAGCCTGAGGGTCTCCTGCATGTGTAAGGCCAAACATCTTTGGTCGGAATATTTGAAGAAGCCAGTGAGGGTCCGAGTCCCCATGAAGAGGCAATGGAACCTCCCCCTAATCTTATAGTAGATGGGGAAGCGGAAGATGAAGTGCTCCTTAGTATTGATCTCTTGTAGATGGCATAGTTGGCAGATCCTGTCCGATCGATCAATTTGGTGGTTGGTTTTTACTTTATGTTTATGAGAATCCACTTTGAACTAGCCTAGGGGAATGCGAAGAGTGTGCACCCAATGGTGGACTCTATATTGTGGTCTAACAATGAGTCTGTCTCTAATCTCCAAGAAGTGTTCAACATAGAAGGCCATCTTTGGGCGTAACCCATCCCGAGGGTTAACCCAAGTGATCTGGATAAACTGCCTGTAAATGTCATCCCTGATGGTTCCGTTCAACTCCTATCTGGCAGGTAGGAGGTGGCCAAGTGCATCCAAGGAATATTTGAACAGAGGGAGACGATCCATCTGAATACCCACAGACTTTAGAAGATCCGAAACCCTCGCGAACCATCCTTGAGCTTGGCTGGAAGGGCTATTGAAGAGCAATAGGCCAAGTACGGGTACTAGTCTCGCCCCTTCACCGAGTCAGTGAATCTCTGGATGCGATGTAGAAAAGAAACTAGTTTGAACACTGTTTCATGTCGAAAGGGTCGGGCTCCAAACTCTACTAGGATGATGTGCTGAGGGACTGTCTACTTGCATCTAATGATGCGCCGGAGGAAAAGGGTTTGGAGTCTCTCAGTTGAGGCCCAATCAGACTCAAGTAAAGAAGGTCCCCAAATCTTCGAGCCATAGAGAACTGTGGGTCGGATAAGGGAGTCCATGAGGGACATCTTGGATAAGATGTCCTGAAAATGGTGTCGGAAACAATGTCTCTTGAGAAGGGATAAGGATCCATAGATTTTCTTGCGAATGCATGTAGCCATCACATCTCTTCTCAGAGATAAGCTATCACCATTCTAGCGAGTTCAGTTCGCTTTGCATTTACAGTTCCTGTACATTTCGTTCATTAACAGAAATTGTGTATTACTGTATCTCTGTGTTTCTTGCAATATCTTTGTGTGTTTCCTTGTTATATCTCTCACTTCAGTTCGTTCTCAATATAATCTAGACACACACCAACTCGAATGGAGAGGAGGTTTGCTCGTGACAATTTGGGGCATTCTCTCCTTGAATTAGCCACTTTTCCATCACTGATTTTTAATTATCAGATCTGATTGGAGGGTGAAAAACTGTGCTAACAGGTCCTTGGTGGGGTACACAAAAGGTTTAATTGTTTGGTGACATTGATGTTTATACAATTATGGGCACTATCAGAATCTACAAGTTTTATTACATTTCTATTTTTGACAATTCCTTTAAGCTTTAGTGTCTTAGGTTGTAATTTCCTCGTCTAGGTTACGGGTGGAATTGTAGGTTCTCCATCTTTTCTTCGAACATGGGTCTTATCAACCTTTCTAAGATGAGGCATAATATATTTTGTAGTAATAGTGTCTTTTCGAGGCACATGGTCTTCATTTCTATTTTGTTGGGTGAATGAGATTGAAGCTAATGGTATTTTTTGGCGGTGCTTCATTATCAATTGTTGGTATTTCGATTTTAAATCTATTGGGTTCTATCGTTGACTTATTTCATATTTCAATTAGTTGATTAATCCCTTCTCTACGCTCATTAATTATCCTTGTCATTTTGTCCTCGTTGAGCTTTGAATTGTACCTAGTAGTGATTTTGTTTTTTAGGTTTGATATTCCCACTTCATTTTTGTCCACTATTTTAGAATAGTGAGTGATTTGTCTTCACATATATATCCTAGAATCCATCTCCAATCACATATGTGACAATTATCTCCCTTCTTTATTAACTCTAGTGATCGTCTTTGGGAATCCTTGAATAATTTGTCAAATTTGTCCTTACTTCTTATTAATTTGTAATTTTTTTCCCTAGTTTGTAGCATTACTGGCCTCATCTTCATTACAATGGACATCTAATTCTGATTCGTCATAATTATCTATGTTAGTGGTGGCTTCTTTGTGGGGCCCACTTTGATTTTACGGTATATACAATGTATATATGCAATTACATTTTTATTAAATTTTGACTTTATAAGCCAAGGCCAACTTGAGATATAAAATACTAAGTTAAAAAAGTTTATGAAGGAAGGGGTGTGACTCTTGGACAAGGCGTACAGTGTATGGATGAGAGAATTTAACCGTTGAAGGTGTTATTGCATAGTTTGTAGTTTGGGCACAGCCCAATTCAAGTAACAAATGTGTGACACAACTGGGGACACCTATCATTGTCACCTCAATAGATATCCCCCTCGTTTTAGTGAAGGGCAAGTCTAACACAAGGGAGGCTTCTCCGATGACCCTAGGGGGGGATTGCAACGGAAGAAACAAGGAGTTAGAGAAACACCCCTATAGGTCAAGGTCTTAGAAGGGTTGAGGCTTTAGAAGAAAGTCTTTGGAGTTGGTAAATGGTTGCCAAGGTTATGTACCTGCTAAATAATGTTAGACAAACCAAACCAAGACAATATATGATGATACAAGCCCCAAGACAAGAGGGAAATCAGCAAGTTATGCTTGCTGTCCCAAAATTGCAGCGGTAATTAATTATATATCAGCAATGACAAAGTTATAACAAATGCAAATTACATCATCTAATCAGCATATGATACTGGACAAATTAGCATGCAACTTACAGATAATACTCCAATCTTTAAAACAATGAGTTAGATGACAAAAGAGGGCTGTAAAAGAGTGTTATCAACAATGTTTTGTGACAGTCCAATGGCTGTAGCAAACTTTTGCTACAGCAGCAAGTTACAACCACTGAAATTAACAAGTAAACCACCCAATCAATAGCTTATTATCAATAGAACAATTATCACAGCTTAAAAGTAATTTTCAGCAGTAGAAAAGTTGAAAAAGAGTATGAGAGAGTGAGTTTTCTACAGCCCTTAGGCTGTTATAAAACTCTTCTGATAACACTCTTTAACAACCCTCTTTTGCTATCAAAGTCTTGGTTTAAACATTGGAAGATTATCTACTAATTGCAAGCATTGTTTTCCAATATCATATACTTGATTTTGATGGTTCAGTTTGTAGCTGTTGTAACTTCGTCATTGCTGATATATATTTCCTTACTACTGCAAATTTTGGGACAGCAAGGTTTCTTGTGAATTCCCCATTGGTTTTGAGGCTTATATTATCATATATTGTCTTGTTTTGGTTGGTCTAACGCTGTTTTGTAGGTGCACAATCGGGGCAACCATTTACCAAGTCCAACGACTCTTTCCTCAAGCCTTAAATCATCCTCGACCTTGACCTATAGGGGTATTCTCCTAGCTCCTTGCTTCTCCCCTTGCAATCTCCCTAGGGTCGCCCGAGAAGTCTCCCTTGTGTTGGACTTGTCCTTCACTAAAACGAGGGGGATATCTATTGAGGTGACAATGATAGTTGTCCCCTATTGTGTCACACATTTGTTAGTTGGGTTGGGCTTTGCCCAAACTACAAATTGTGCGATAACAGAGGGTGGTGTGTACAGACATCTGGTATGACGATTGGATAGTGCCACTGTAGAAACTAGTGTGTATGGAGTCTGGACAACCATGTAAAGCCATTTTTTCGGTGAATAGACAATAATAAGGAGCATTGTGATCAAACATGTTGGTTGGCTCCAATATCGTGGGAGGTCTTTGATCTGGAGGAGGGTCCTGATACCCATTCTTAGGAGGAAACTTGCTTTGTTGTTGATTTCTTTCAACTTGAATCAATTTATTTTGCAACGCATTAGTTGTCTACGTGAAGTTTGTCTCTAACCTTTTCATTCCTTCCAAAAGGGGTAGCAAAAGGGTCAGGAGTGGGCTGAGCAGTATGAACAACTTTGGGTTTGGGATCAGCTCTATCTTTAGAAGGGCTTAGGATATTTGGCTTTCCTGATAAGGTCCAATTATCATCCAAACTCTTAGTCTTCTTCTTGGCTTTCGCTAGATCGTTATGCTTGGCTTCATTTAAGAGGAAACTAAAATGGCCTTGGATAGAGTTCAAGTAATACAACAAGATGGTGGCTGGGGTAGCCTAATGAGTTTGAGGGATGTCTTGAACAATTTTATCAAATCTAAGATTAAATTCATACACAGTGTCATTTTCATTTCTTTTTATATTAGTTAAAGCATTCAAAAGAAACCAACTATCTTTTCTTTCCAACCATCTGTCAAACAAAGCTTTTCTACATGCATCAAGAGAATTGATACTATTATCAAGCAATCCAAGAAACCAATTCTAGCATCTTTCTTCAATGATAAAGCAAAGCATTTAAAAATCACATCAAGATGAGCAATTCTAAGAGTTCTAACACAATGCATAAATGCATCCCAATGTTCTTTAGCACTAACAATATTACACCATGAAACACAAGCATTTTTCCCAATGAAGTGGGCAATTCATAGGGCTGACCTGCAATGTTAGAGAAATCAAATGGTTTCTAACAATCAATCAACCAAGGAGCAGCCATTTGATTTTGATTTAGGAAACTTGAATTATCAACAAATAATCTTCATATATCTCACACAGATTCAAGTCCTAATTGATTATTTAATTCTCTTGTCTCATGCCTATATTTTCTTCTTTTATAATAAAACTCAGGCTTAGGCACAAGATCAATAATACCCCGAGAATTAGTTCTTGTAGAGTGTGTCTTTGTTACTTTTTCTTTAGGTGGAGTCACCAGATGAGACAATTTAGATTAGCATTCACACCAATTTCATCAAGATACACATACAAAAATAAATCCAACAAATACCAGGAGATGGATCTTATCCTCGGCAAAGGCGCCAAAAATGTTATCGCCTTAACTAGCACACTTGTGAAACGTCCCAACACAGGTGCTAACTAGGGCAACACAATGGTAAGTACACCACTATCACCTCAGTACACTTTCCACTTCACTTTAGGCCAACTCCTAGAAGCCAAGTGGGGTATCCCTATTTAAATTATTAAACCTCTTTAGGTGAATTAAAACCATGCAAACTTACATTTTACTTTAATGAATCCAAAATATATGTAACAAAATCATGCACAAGGATTCCAATAAGTGATTAAATGCTTTAAGCATAAAGAATTAGAAATTTAGAAACAATAACAATAATCGAAGTATATCCACTTGAAAGAGAGGGTTAGGAGCTAGTGGATGTGTGTGGCAAAATCTGATATGTAAGATAAACAACATTAACAACTTCAGATTTGCATTTATATCTATCACTCAACAAATGAAACTTCAAAGAGGTTAGAACCACTTTTAAGCTACTTTAGGGCACAAAGAGTGAAGACAATTAACATAAATCAATGGTGCTATATGTGCTTGTGATTACCAATTGATTATATGCTAAGAAGGGACAAGCTGAAGACTGTGCAATACTTCTAAATCTGTTGTATTGTAAAATAACGCAAAAATTTCAGATTTAGAGCATAGAAAAAACCATCGAAGAGAGAGATTATGCACTAGAAAGCAAGATGTCTTAGATATTTCCACTTGGGCATGATATTTTCTATGCAACAACAACCCTACAAGTGTTAGAAACAAGTTCAAGAGATATATAACCATTGATTAAGCAAGAACTTGTAAAATAGATGGTGAATCCCCCTAGGGGTTCCACGTTAGCACTTGAAATTCACCAAAATAATCTCTAGATAAAAGATAAGAAATAATAAGCACTTTAGAGATTAAATTCACCACTAGATGTATAAGATAAACTAGTAGAAACAAATCTAGAAATGAAATAGAGGCTATGTATGAGTAAGAATACACCTTTAAGCACCAAAGTGACCAAACCCTAGCCTTAGGGTTTCATCAAATTTGATTTTTATTGTTGCAATTTAATTTCCAGATTTAGAAATTGTCTAAATGAGCCCACAAAATGTTAGATAAGACCTTGAAGCAACCTTCCTATAGGGTCGTTTTTCCTTCTTAGAGTTAAAGATCAACAATTAAGCACAAACCCTTGCTTAAGCTAGTCTAGGAAATGAAATGAACCGTTAACTTTGCACTAGCCTATGAAAGAAATCTAAATAGAGATTTTAATTTTATTTTTCATTGTTAGATTTCCTTCTAAACAGATAAAAAATAAAAGATTTTAAATTTAGGGTTTTTCGGTTGGTTGTTGGGAGAAGACTAGTGCCTTTTCTCTAATTAAGGCTTATGGAGTCAAGAAGTATGCCCCTCTAAATTTGGTCACTTCTATCTTAAGGATTAGGGTAAGAGATTATAACCCTAAGGGTAGAGTAATCCCTCACCTAATCAAGAATAAGCTATGAGGACCAAGGCCCTACAAGAAGGGATTCCACAAGGGAAAAACCTTCACCAACAAGATCAATTATGGTTTGAATAAAAATACTTAAAATCCTTGCCAAGGAACCAAAGGAAAGACAAGATAAGAGATAGAAACCCCGAACATCTTCTGTCCAAGTGGTTAATAATCCTTCAAATGGATCGATCTTGCTAGCTAGTAGAAATTTTGAACATTCATAACAAATCAATGATGCACCAAGAAAATAACCAAGAAAGAGAGAGATCCAAGAATTGACACCAAAATCTCCAGTAGGTAGATCTTCAACAAATTGTATTCTCAAATGATATTCAACAACCACAACAAATTGGAATGAGATGAGAGTCTTTATTTATAGATGAGGCTTCTACATCCTTCTCATTCTTTATTATTTTTTCTCTCTCTAAAACTAGCCTAGGAGAATTACAAAAGGTGACTTGTCATCCACATAATGAAGGAGACTAAGTCAAATACAAGTAAAACATGCCACATGTACATAAAAATCTCATGAGAAGGGGATGACCCACAACCGATTTGATGAAGAAGCTCAACATTCTCTTGAAAAAGTGTAGTCCAAGCCTCAAAATATGTTGTAGAATCCTTCCAAGTGAAGAAAGGTCCAACGTCTAGACTCAAAATGTGGAATAACCTCATGGAGGGAGTAAGAAAATCTTCAAAAGGTGGACAACTCCTCAAATAATGGTCATAAATCCTCAAAAGCGCCTCCAAGGTGTGACCATGTCCTCATCTCAAGCAAAGATGCCTCTAGAAAGCATGGAAGGGGACCTTCCACGTCAAATCAAGTCATAAAACCCCCAAATGGCTAGCACAAAGTCCACATGTGTGGGTCAACCATCCCATCAAGCAATAAATGGCTCAATGAGAGAATGCTTTGGAATATTCAACGTGGCATGTGTAGAGGTGACCAATGCAAGTGAAAATAGCCCATCTGTGCCTTGGAGGATGTGATTGGTGCCTTGGAGGATGTGATTGGTGCCTTGGGATACATGTTTTGCTTCAGGAATTGTGAAATGCCTTAGGAAACGTGAAACTGAAGAAGCATATGTAGAATCATCTCCAAGAGTAGATGGTCAAAATTTGCTACATACATAAGATAGGGGTCCATGCTTTAGGCATAAGATAAGTGTGCTTTAAATAGGTATGACAACCTTTACAATATGAGAAACATTTTTACATTACATACAAAAAAGTGAGAGAGACTAGCAACTCTCCTAGATCATGTGTCCTAGTAGATTGGTTGCATTGGAGGGTTGACTTTGCTGATCTTTCTCGTCGGACTGATCACTTGGCTGCATGATTACATTGGTCTTTCAAGTATGCTGATTTGATCATGGCAATTTTGAGGTGAAAATTTTGGTTTTTAGGGGTAGTTGTTTTTCCTTTCCGCATGTCATTTCAGTTTTTCCTTCTTGCTGATTTTTACATTTTAGGACAGCAATTTACCTTTCTATTTGCATAGTCTTTTCCATGTAGTTAATTCGCTTTTAGCCTTAGGTAAGTGTCGCTGAATTTTGTCATCCTATATCAGCATGTGGTCATGTCTTGTGATGTTGTAGGTTTTTCCTTTCATAGTATAGTGGCTTTCCACTTTGATATTCTTGGGTCAAATTATGAGTGTCATATCTTAGATATGTTTGAGCCTTTGTGTCTTATCATTAGAGTGAGCCTAGATGAGGGTTTCGTTTGTTCACGTTCCAAAGCATTGAGCTTTTAGGATGGGTAGATTTGAAGAGACATACGGGAGTCTTGAGTCATCTTATGTCTTGTCTCTTCATTACTTATCATTGAGTCTTCTGCTTTGAGTCAGTTGCCCCCCTCATCTGACAACGGGGACATGGTACCATGCATCTTATTTCTTCTCGAGTTATCACTTCGCGCTGAGGGAAGAGTTTCATTATTGCTCTTCTTTTCAACAGTTCATCCTGCATCGACTTCGACACATTATTTGCGGATGATCCAAAAGTAGAGCACCTTGATGGCCGTTAATCTCATTGACAATTATCTTGCTTTTGACAAAGATGAGCATTATTGGGCCTTGATTGAATAATCCTCGTTATTGTTCGACTTCAGAACATCTTTCACAGTGACAGGTTGTGCTCGTAGCTTAGGACCCATTGACATTATTGGTGGGTTTCCTTCGCACTTGGTAGGTGTTTACATTATTGACATCTGACTAAGTGACTCTCTCCCTTGTGTCAACTTAGCACATTTACCATAGGGAAGAGTGTACAAAGTGGGTGATAGCAGGTAGCGGATTTGGATGAGACCGCTTGTGTTTTAGTTTCTTAGTGGGAGGTTTATATTTCTTTGACTCTATTGCCCATTGGACAAGTTTGGTATCACAGGTCAACTTACAGGGCCTTCTTTCTTCCACACAGGTACAGGGGTCTGTTGGTATGTTCCTTTAGTTTTCTCACAGAGCATCATTGACAGATTTCAAACACAAAGATTCACAGGTTCTCGACATTTTGCAGGGGGGATCCCGTCCCCTTAAGTCACCGTTGTTAACCCCTAGATTTTCACCCTTGAAAATCCTGAGGGTTAAGAGCCAACATAGTCTTTTTTAGTTGGCATTCATAGGTTTACCCAGATTGAGTATTATTGTGAGCTAAAGGTTGATTCCCATAAGAGGTAGGTACAAGACTGGTGTTATGGTCATTTTTCTTCAGAGATAGAGCTAGCACAATTTCACATGGCTTTGAGAGAGATTGCTATTTTTAGTAGGTGCCCTACTTTTTAGGAGACAAAGACCGGAGACCCATATGACATTTTTGGGCATATAATATTGGTCCTTGCATGATTATGAGCCCGATGACACTTTTTCCGGGGATCATGCAGGTACTTTCTATTTTTAGCAGGTTGAGCTCCAGGCCTCAGATCAGGATTTTGAGTGTGCATTATTGATCCTTGAGACATTCTGAGTCTATTGGATCTTTTCCGAGGTGATTTGTCGGTATTTCTATTTTTAGGAGGTGGAGCACTGGGCCTTGCATGTCAATTTTGATTAATTATTTGAAATCCTCACAGAAAATCGAATTTGATGAGTATGATATCATCGACATGTGCCGAGATTCTATTTTAGACATTTGACACATGGTGGTGGTCTCCTAGTCATCCTGAATACTTTTGGTGGTTTCCTAT